>PVKA01003211.1:0-113099 GCA_004027165.1 Ctenomys sociabilis
GAGAGAGAGAGAGAGAGAGAGAGAGAGCTAAGGGCTTCATTGGTATTTAATGAACAAGGTTGCCAGGGATGATAGAAATCTCCAAGTACATGGAATCGTCTCACACAGTATGGCCCATTGGCGGCCCCATTGTGATTGCTTCACTGCACTGCCCTTCCTTCCATTCTGTGGCCCTTTCCCTTCCCTCATATGAGCCCTTCCTTCTGCTGGAACTCCATCTGCTTGCCCTTCACAGGATTTAGAGCTCAAAGGTGACTGCAAAATATGTACTTGATCAATGTCTTTCACATTTGTCTTTAGAAAGTACTCCTGCATAGAAAGCATTATCATTATTATTATTATTTTTTTTGACCAGCTGGTTGATTTGTTTGTCTCCTATTGCTAAAGTGAAGAGGTGGTGGGAGCAAGGGCCACATGTGGTTGCCCAGATTGAGGGCAGAGCATGGCATAGAGCAGATGTTCACAGACAGATATCAAGTGTGTGCATCAGGAACCCCAATGCAAGTCCTGGAGGGCTAAGGATGAGGGATGGAGGAAAGGAAGGCACACATGAAGAGGCAGGGTCGGCAACAGGAGTGTGCAGCCCTGGAAGAGATTATGCTAGAGCACCCTGGCCCCTTCTATTCCACGAGAAATAGCCTCGTGGAATTCAAGATCCCGAGGAAGGTGGAATCTAGGAAGTAGGACTGGCTTCCCCAGGATGCAGACGATAAGCTGCCTTTTATTAAGTTATTAGCATAGTTGGGAGCCAGGTGGGAAGAACTCAACTAGAAAGCTGATGTTAAGGAAATCATCCCCCCTTTCCACACACTGCTTTTTCTTCTTCCTGTGAGAGCAGATATTGTGGTAGATAGGACATGGACTGCTCCAGGGAGGCCAACTCTACTTTTTAGGGACTTGTCTCTTGTTTTGGAAAACACACAGACCATATATTCATCAAGTCCACAAGGACCTTCAATCCTGGTTGTATAGCGGCCAAAGTTAAATTATGTTTGCGAAGCCAGCTGCAGCCTTACTTTTTCCTGCAGAATGTCCTATTTTTGTTTTGTTTTCTTTTTGTTGTTTCACATAAAGTTTCATTTTCTATTTTGTTGTATATTCAGAACTTTGGAGGTGAGGGACTCAGCTCTCAGTTGAGCAAAAGATGACCTGTGTTGTAATTCTACCCCTGCTGCTAATTTGCTGGGTGACCTACAGTGTTTTACTTAACCTCATAAAGGCCTCAATTATTCTACAGAAAATTCAAGGGAATGTGTTACACCACAGGGGGCTGGGGGCGCTGAAAGAAGGAAATAACATATATGAGAGTGCACTGAGGAACTTTCTGAGTTGGCTTTCTTTTTCTTAGTTTTGTTATTTCAGCTCTCCCCAGGCCTTTCCTCTGGACAACCACTCACCTTTCTGGTTATCTTTCCCTTCTCCAGTCATTCATGCACCAAATTTACAATCTGCATTACCTTTGAGTTTAATTACTTTGTTTGTTGTTTAATATTTTCCTTAATTGACATCCTGTTAAAACTTTAAATTGGTTTAATTACCAATAGTGAATATGTCCATTAGCTTGATTTTGCAATTCTAATGTATACATAGTTGAAACAAAATCTTATTGGATGTCATGAAAGTATATTATTTTTATTTATTAATTAAAAAGAAAGCCTGATATCTATAAGTCCAAGCTTTAAGTACGGCTTCAATTTCGGCTTCCCAGGTTATGCCAGTCCATTGTCATATACCTGGGTGTTCTCCCTGGTGACATAATTCACATCCCCTTATAGTGACAACTCCATATCTTCCATCTGTACTGGAATGTGAGCTTCAAGAACAGGAATAGGCTAGAGTCTAGAGAGTACTTGATACATAAAAGATGGCCGAAGAGTTTTCGTGGAGTAAGATAAAAAGTCTGTTTGTGTACTCACCTAAGACTTTTGACACCACTACTAAAAAAGCTACAGTTCATGATATTATCTTCTCTTTATTGTAATCCTGTGCTTTCTTACCTGGGGACAATGTAGCACCTGCAATACAATCAGTGAAGCAGGATTTAATTCACAGGAAGTAGTGGGACATCTAACTATGTGTCTAGGTACTTCCTCCAGTGATCCAATTGTTAAAGATTAAAATGTGCGGAGAGTAAAGTACTTAATGCTGTCAAATTCTTAAAGCTCTGAGCTCTTGGGATGTGTAAGAAATAGGTAATTGGCCACTTATATTTTCATCGCATCCAACCTTTTCGCATTTGAAGTGTATTCCCACAGGGAGTGTTTTACTGTTGTTGGTGTCTGGCCATTGCTTAAAGCTCCAGGAGGTCCCCAAAGAATCCCTAAACCCTATTTGCTCCTGTGGTTCCCTTGACCTCACACACCTGGTTCTATTGGAAGTCTCCACGAATTTCTGAACATCTGAAAAACAGCAACTGTGCAGGCGCGGTCGATGTCTTGACTGGAGTCTGGTTCTGTGTGGGCACTAAGTCCTTGACAGTGGTTTTCTAGAAAAAAATGATGTGCTCCTTATCTGTTTGCTAATTCCTTCCACATATCACAAGACTTTTCTGTAAATTCCCATCAGTCTTGACAAAGTTATCTTGTAGACTTATGTAGTGATTTTGATGGCTGCACATAGCTGTTTGTCTTGTTCAGAACTAAATTAATAACACCGCGATGGCACCTACTTTAGCACCCAACTTCTTAAACTCTCCTAATATACTAATCAGCATGTCAGTGAAATATTTTTTTTTCTGGATAAAGACAAGCCTGGTGAAATGGATTAGACATTCACATGGCATTGCATAATTCAGCATGCTGGTACGGTGCATATGATTTGCATTAATAGCCTGCACTGGAAGCTGCTCCTCATAGGGTTCTATCATTAGGTCGAATATAGAAAATTCCAGACTGTCAATCAATTACACTAATTTCCTTTTCCATATTTATTCCATCACTATCATTGACAGCTACCATTAAGTGACATTAATACAATACAATATCATCCTGCATTTCTACAGAGCATCTCAGGGTGCCTAATGGTTCCTCTCCAGCCAGGAAATCATATTACAAAGGAAAAAGTGCCCTCTGCTTTGAAATAGAAAATATATATCCAACTCTCTTGGATCCTCTGGAGTTGCCTAGAATCTCTGGAGGTGTTCTCAGATTCTGGGCATGAATGTTAATTTTTCTGTTATCACGCAAGGTCATGACTTTAAGGATTGGGGTGGGTCAGTGGGCAGTGATGACTTCTAGGGAGTGTATTCAACTAACTGTATTGCTGACTCCACTCAGCTGTGATTTAGGACATGCTTACAAAGTATAGCTGGTGGGAACCTCCTGGGAGAATTCGTTTTCTCAGAAGGGCAGCCAATCCTACATGGCACAGTTTCTGCCATGAGTTCTCTCTTCCTGCTCTTGCTTTGCATCACCACTGGAAGTGCAATGTCAACTCGTTCAGTAGAATGGAGCAAGGCTCTGCTTTGCCACATAGGTGATTAATATGTGCAAGTTGCCAGAGTGGCCCTTTTTCTTTTCTTCTCTACTTCTAGTGATCAGGGATTATTAGAAGTCCACTACACAGAAGCCAGTTTTGGTGTCCAGGTGTCAACGACTGGCCATGTACATTAATCCCTTGCTCAGCTTTAGGTGACACACTATTGGGTTTTCCAGATAAAGTGCAGGATGCTTAGTAAAAGGCGAAAGATTTGTATGATCTGAAGAGAAACCAGAGTATCAGAATGCTTAGTTACATTTGAATTTCACATAAACAATGAATGTATTTTCACACAAATATGCCCCCAACCATGGAATGGTTAAAAAAAATTTTTTTTTTTGTCTTGTAGGACAGGGTGTACAGGGTCTCACTGCACAGATCGAACTTAAAGTGATCCTCTTGTTTGCAGCCTCCCAAGTGCTGGGATTACAGGTGTGTGCCACCGTGCCCAGTCTCAATTGCCATCTCAGCGTGCCCCAGAGAGGGGGGTTGGAATGGCAGGCCCAGGGATCAAACTCCCGGCCCCTGTGTCTAAACAGATGCTTTAATTTGCTGGCCTCAAAATGATTAAATTTTTCATTTCAAGTTCAAATTTAACCAAGCATCCTGTATTTTTATTTGCTGAGTCAGGCAACTGTGCTCATCATGTGACTTGTAAGTCTATGAGCCAAGCCAAGGAAGCTACTAAGATCCTAGAAGAAGCCAAAGCAGTATGTCTACAAGGACCCATGGCATTTGTGAAGCGCAAGACCCACGGCTGTGGGGGACACACAGCAGTCAGAAATGGTGAGAAAACAGGACAAGAGAAGAATGATTACAGGCCACAGAAGGACCATGGGATCAGGGCCACAAGTGGACTCAGGATTGACTGAAAAGCAAATGGTATTTAAAAATCACTTCTAGTGGTTTTCTTCATCTGTAATGTTTTGTGAAGACTTTTTGCAGTGGAAACTTTTGCTTCACACCTGCAGAGAAGGCTAGAGAGACTAGAAGACAAAGTTCTCTAATTTATACGTAGGTGTATGGGTTGTACTTTCTTTTCTTGTTGAGGGAGAGCATATCACGTTGATTGGCAATTGAAAGAGAGCCTGGGGGTAACATCAGTGGGTGTTTGTGGAGGGCATGGCTGGTAAACCTTTGAAAAGGAAGATAATGATGAAAGATATTTTAATAAGACTATTTTGGAGGTGTTGTGGGAGGGAATCCAGGAGATACGGCAACCCTTGGATAACTGGGGAAAAAGTCCTTCTGCTCCAGCCATTGTAATCCTTCCTCGTGCAATAAGCTCCAGGACCTGGTGTTGTGTAGCTCAGATGCCTATGTCACTCCTGGTCATTAGAGCAAATTGTTGAGTACTGTTTCTTTTGGAACTGGGAGGAAAATTACATACTTTGTGGGCAGAGGGTGGTAGAAAAAACTAAGCAGACAGAGCTATGGCACCAAGAGGATAG
Source organism: Ctenomys sociabilis (assembly GCA_004027165.1). Taxonomy (NCBI): domain Eukaryota; kingdom Metazoa; phylum Chordata; class Mammalia; order Rodentia; family Ctenomyidae; genus Ctenomys; species Ctenomys sociabilis. The sequence goes on from PVKA01003211.1 coordinate 4,929, forward strand.
CACCAAAAAAGTAGACCATGTACTAAATACAAAATATGAACTGGAGACAGAGTAGAGAAGCTTGCAGAGCAGCAAGTCTTTAGAATTTTTAGGTATTTCTTTTCTTTCCTGGTCAATTCAGATTTGTATGATTGGGATAAGGAGCCATGTTGGATTCAGCACCCACTGTGTCCTTGTATTAGCCAACTTTCTGGGACTATAACAAATACTTGAGCTACATCAATTAGAAGGGAGTGGTGTGTTTATTTTGGCCGGTTGTATTGGAAGTTTCAGCCTAAAGTCGGTTGGCCAGGTCGCTTTTGGGTTTGTGTCAAAGCAGACACAGACACTGTGGAGCAAAGACCCAGGATAGGAAGAATGAGGAAGAGGCAAGGGTGCGATCCAAGTAGCCACTTCAGGTGCAGAGTCCCAGTGACTTCCTCCTATGAGGCCCCCAATCCTCCAGATTCTGCTGCCTCCCAGCAGTGGTGCAGGCTGCAGATCAATTCTTTATTATATGCCCTTGTATGACACTTAGCCAAACCATAATGTGGTATCTGCTAGGCACACTTTATCTTTGTTTTAATGACTTTTCAAACAGTAAAAGTACTTAGCAGCCAGCAAAGATCTGGCATTGAGTAGGTATTTTCCACACGTACACTGGTTCTACTCCACTTTCCAGGCAGTGCGTCTCTTTCTTTTTCTGTCATTTTCCAAACCTGAACCATCCTCCTTCAGATTTCATGTTGGAAAGCTGCTCTTCACATGGCCTAGCAAGTCGTGCTGTTGTGCACGTGGGCAAGACCAGTTCAGATACCAATCAGAGTAGTGTGTGAGTGTGTGTATGTGTGGCACATACACAAAAAAAAACAAACCAGTGCCGATTCAGCAAAAATGATAACAAAGACCTAACTTGCTTCTGTAATAGAATTTATTTATTTATTTTTGTGTTTAGTACAGGGTCTCCAGGGTCTCACTATATAAATTGGACTTGTAGTGATTCTTCTGTTTTCAGCCTCCCAAGCACTAGGATTACAGGTATGTGGCACCACACCCAGTCTCAGTCTTGGACTCATCTTGCCCTGGGGGCAGGGTTGGCACGGCACGCTGAGGACCGAACTCCAGTTCCTGCATCTGCCTAAGCAGGTGCATTAATCTACTGAGCTACCTGGCCAGCCCCTGTAATAGAATTTAATTGCAAAGTGATGAAGTTATAGATTTCCTTTCATTTTTCATGATTTTCAGTGGCCAATCCTTTTGGTACTGGCAATAGGATCACCTGGCAACTTGGTGAAAGAGTGAGCCATGATATTCAGCTATAATCAGATGATATCCTACAGAAAGAAGCAGCAAAGAACAAAGGGAGTGTATGTTATCTTTTTAAAGGCACCGAGATTTATTTTTGAGATGATTGGTAAGGCTTTGGCGTTAAGAAGAGGAAAAAAAAAGATGATGGCAAATGGGTGCAAATTGTCTTTGTATGCTTACAAGTGCTTGCAGGTCTGGTGGAGATGGATGTGAAGGCATCTCAGGTGATGAGTTCAATGACTGAAGAACTGTAGAGTTTACTAAAGCAAAAGTAGTATTCATTTTTTTACTGACATTTTCTTCTCTATATTTTGTTTTGTGTCTTCAAGCAGTTCACGGCCAGTGAAAGAGTGTCTTGCTATGCCTATGTTTTTGCATGTGTCCCAGTCTGAAAATAGGGCTCTGAACTTACACTTCCCTCAAAGAAAATTTGTTCCACAAGGGAGAAATCGCAGATTTTACCGAAGATTTCTTAAGTAAGACTGATGAGGGAATTTACATCTCATAATGCTCAAAGTCTCATTCTCCAAATTGCTATTAGATGTTCCTTCCTAATTTTATTCTTGGCTGGTCCATTGGGTTTTTAAAATCTATCACCAAGGAGATTCTCAAATTCTCCCATTTAGCAAATTCTTTTCCTCTATTCGTTATTTTTTTGAAAAAAAATTGGCTTTTTTCCGTCTTCTCAGTCCTTGGCCTCTGCCCACCCACGTGGATGAAAGCTCAGCACTGATCCAGTTTATCGAAGCATCTTCCCTTAAAATGTATGGTTTTCCTTAAGAGGGATTTATGTAACAACTGCTAAGAAAAATGAGATTTTCTTTGCATTATTATAGAATATAATTTACCACGGAACATACTTGGACAAAAGCATCATGCTTTGGGTTTCCTAATTTTTAGATTATCTGCTATCATGTTATCTAAGACTAGAGGTTGAGCTCTCTGGCCACGGAGATAAATGGAATCTTGTTCAACCACATTTTCAGAATAACACCAATTCCTTCTCCACCTTTAAGTGAGTGTTTCCAAAGCATTCTGAGTTGATATTTACCCAGGAGCTGAAGCTAAGATTTTCTTTTTCCTAAGTTCTCCATGTAAGAGGAGTGGGTAATGACCTTCCTTTCCTCCCTTTATTTCAGGAACCATCCTCCTTCAGATTTCTGCGTGTCTTATGGAGACCATGACGTTGGTCTTTCACTATATTGTAATTCCTTTATGTCCACACTAAGTCTCAGATTCTAAGATCTTAGAATTACTAAACTAATCTGCAGATTTTAATATCGCATTTTAGAAATAGAAGTTTTGTGAATTTGGGCATGGTCTGTAGCCTTGGGGGACTTCAAATGTTTAGTCCAAAGTTGACTTATTTATCAATTCTTTCTTCCAATGGCAACTCAGACTCCTGCAGGTTTGTGTTATTTTTGCATGAATGGTGCTTATTAAAATCATGAAGCTCACTAGAATATAGGAAAGATCTTTTCTTAAATAAATTGGGGCTGTGTTATTGCCTCTTTGTAGAGCCACATTGGGAAGGGTTTTCCAGAGGCTGCTGTGGTATGCAGCTCACCATTTTCCTTTCCCCTCAAAACCTTTCTTTGTCTGTCATTTTCCAAACCTGAACCAGCTCTTTTCTCCTTCTGACTTATTTACCTGTGATATTCTTTCATGACCTCATTATTATTTTATCAGACCTTCTGTTCCTGCCCCCAAATTTTGCCTCTTCCTCCTCAACTTACAGATTTCTGCAGCATGTTTTCCTTCTCTGTGTCTTTTCCTAGGTCAGATATCTTCCCGGGTCACCCTTTTTTCTCGTGTGTGCTGCATGTCACATCCAGAGGAGCATCAGCTGCCAAGTCTGCCCCCCTCCCTGCCGCCCCCACAGGATCTTCCTGCAGCTGCTGCTGCCACATTTACTCTGTGTCTCCCTCACTCTGCTTCATTTCCACCCCTGTCATTCAGGGGCAACAGTTCAATGATCTTTCCCCTTCTCTGTCCACTGAGTTCATTTACAATTTACAATACAAACAGTTTCTGTCTGTCAGCTTGCCTGACTGTGACCTCTAATATTTACTCTGCTGTTGCCTTTCTCCAAATCTTCCCCGTCACCTTTCATTTCTGGAATTGTCAATATCCATCCACACTGTTTCTTTTTCTTTCTTTCTTTTACTCCTTCTCTCTCTCCTTTTTCATCTTGAATAATTACAGATTTGCCAAATATTGCAATGACAGCCAAGATAATTTGGAGTGACTTCATGTACTCTTTCTCTGGTTTCCCCCACTCATCACATCTAACTTAATCATAGTCTTGCATCCAAACTAGGGGATTGCTGTTGGCACAATGTACATGTATAATTCTGTGCCATCTTATCACACACATAGACGCGTCAAAGTCCAGAGCTACTTCTTCATCCCAAAGATCTCCCTCTTGAGATCTGCTATGGCTTGAGTAAGTGTCCAAAGACTCATATACTAAAGGTCTATGGTGCTACAAGTTCGTCATGGAACCTTTAGAAGGTGGGGCATAACGGGAGGAAGTGAGGTCACTGGGGGCGTGGCCTTGAAAGGGCAATAGGGACCATAGCACTTCCTCTCTATTTCTTCTCTGCTGTGAGGTGAACAGCTTTGTTTTATCACTTGCTCTCCAGCATATTTTGTCTTCCCTTGGGCACAAAAACAACAATGCCAAATAACCATTGATGCAAATTCTCAAGCTGGGAGGGCAATTAGACCTTTCTTTCAAATAAATTAATCATCCTATGTGTTCTTCAACCTATACTTTTGTCATTTTGAAAACACTGAGTGTTATTGCACAGTACATGGTCCAAGATGGGTTGCTTTCATTTAACATAATGCTGTTGAAGTCCATTCAGCTGCTGTGTGTACAGTCATTCGTTTCTTTTCATTGCTGAGTGCTAGCCATGGTATGGAGACTAAGGGCATTTTCATTGTTTCCCAGCTTAGGGCTTGCACGCAATCTTTGCTGTTCTTTTGTCATTTCCATATAGATGGTGACTGTCTGTTGAATATTTTTAGGAAAAGAAAATGTTTGCAAGAAGACTTTATCCATTAGCACTTGTGCCCAATCAAAGCTTCATTTCAAATCAGAGGGCCAGCGGAGAGACATTTTTGTTTTTCTTTTTCAAAACTGGTTTTGTTCTTTTGGCTTCTGCTCTTACCCTTCTTGTTCTAATTCCTGCTTGTCAGTCAATGCCTCATCTAGGGTGAATGCACTAGATTTCACCTCCACAGAGGTGTTCCAATAGAAGCCCTGATCATGAACAGAAAAATCAGGGTTAGTTATTTTAAGCTGGAATGCTAATTTAAAATGACGACATCATTACAAGAACTTTGGTGTCCATTCAGGAAAGACTTCAGATTGTTTCTGGCAGAATGTATCGGTGCTAGCAGCCCTCAGAACTCAGTGCCCAGGGGGAGCTGGACCTGCGTTAGCTGTTTATCTGCAAGTCTGGGTCACCAAGTCACCTTTGCTAAAGAAAAGTAAAAGCACAGGCTCATTTTCCACATGAATATAAGGGGCAGTATTTTGTTAGCCTTGTGTTTGAGAAGGAGTTTGTGTGTGCTGGCTAGGTGAGTTTTATATTGGTCCTAGAAAATGTGTGGATGTGCCTGGCATTTTTGTTGTAATGAAGATTGCATGGGTTTCCCTTCTGTAAGTAACTTGGCTTAGTCTTACATTTGAAGAGTTCATACATTTGCGTAAAGCTCAAGTTGAGATGATTCTATGGCAAAGACATAAAAATGTAAATATTTAAATATTACAGGATATTTTACGTTTTTTAAGGATGAAAGTGAATTTAATATGTGAAATAGAAGTTAGGAGAGGCATATCAAGACTTTCTTTAAATCTTTAAGGAATAGAACATTTTGATAGTTAAAGTAATAATCAGAACCTTGTCTATGTTACAAAGGGACTAGGTCTTCTTGTTTCACTGAGGGCTTTGGGTTTTGTTAACGTTGTTTTGTGAATGTGAAACTACCCCTTCCATCTCCTTTGCCTCCAACTCTGAATGCTCCTTAGCACAGGATGGGAGAGGGTGCCTGTGTGTATGCATCAGGAAGAACTGAAAATGCTTTGTGCACTTTAATCAATCCCCGATTTTCTTCCAGGTAGGCAGAGGAAGATGAGCTACAGATGGGTCCAGGGGGTCTCTGTGTAACAAGCACTGAGTCACAAAAGTGAGGCACCTGCAAGATGAGGAGAGAGCTTTTCACCCTGAGACTGGAATTGTCTGACCAGTGTTTCTAGCATTTGTTTTTGTAGCATCTCAAGCTCTGTTCTGGTTCTTCCTTCCCTCTCACCCTTCTTCCCTCCCTCCCTTCCTTCCTCCCTTCTTTTTCTGTCTTCCTGCCTCATCTCTGGATGAGCCAAATTCTAGGACTTAAGGAGAAGGGGAAGGGCATTCAGAGATCTCTTTTTCAGGGAAAGTTGCAGGTCAGAGTTCTTAGCCTTCTTTAGTAATACCACGAGTTGGCTGCCACCTCACATTCTAGTAATTAAAACCCTTTATTAATCAGCCCTCTACACAGCTGTGGCGTGTGGACTGATTATGGAAAGGATGACTCAGGTGTGAGCCATCCTCGAGTGGCTCAGAATGATTAAGAGCCAAAGTGAACTGTACTTTTAACAGCAGCATTGGGATTGCCATTGCTTCTCCCTGTTGGAATCTCTTGAATAGTAGGCATCTCTGTGACCAGCCCAAGTGGTCATGTAATGTTCAATGATGTATGCATTAGTGTAGCTCATTTCACTGATTCTAGTTGCAGCAAGACTTCTAACCCTTGAGCCAAGTGAGGGCCACTAGGACCTGTATATTAACACAGGAAGTGTTTCGAAGCTATGGCAGGGATCTGAGAGAGCTAGTCTTCCAGCTGGAAAGGAAAGCAGCATTTACTGTATTGGGATAGGACCTTTGATGCACGTAGTTTTATATGTCACTGAGAAATGACATCTGATGAATAATAGGTGCTTCAGTAGAATAGGTCTTGGGCAATGTGGTTTCAGAAGGCATACTGGGTGTTTGCATTGACAATTAATAGAGAGGAGAAAATGGCCTAAGGGATGAGGATGCTTCCTGGCTTGACATCATTAAACTCCAGGGGTTTAATGATGCCTGCAGGCACGCGAGCTATCTCTCTGCATGGGCAGGATCACCCTGATCCTGGGGTGGCCATCCTTGTGGTGCAGGATGATGGCCAGTGCCACTGCGTTAGGGCTCTATCATTCATGTCCACATTTCTGCAGCATCTCAAGGGTGAGCAAGAGCTAGTTTCCACCACTTCCAAAAAAAAAATCAATGTACCTTTTTTTCCCAGAAGTCCGTTACCCATTTCAGTTCACTGACAAGAAAGAGAAAAGTACCCTTTTAGACTTAGACTGTTAAAAATATACTGTGGGGAACAATGTACTGTGGGAACTAGGAATGGGGTCTGTTGAGGGCATGTGAAGTGAAGTATGGCTATGGAAACATTGGAAAGGAAAAAATCTTGAACTATATAGAAATGAAATTAGGTTCCAGTTTTATTCCTAAAGAAGTGCTTAAAAAGAAACAGAAAAAATATATAAACAAGTTCTAATTGGACAGAGGGAAAGCAACAGTTGCCTGAAATGTTTTCTCAGTTTTCACTTCCATGGCCATACCTGTTTGGTGACCTCAGACATTTTCAGTAGATTCAGAATTGTACCCATCGTCTGCTTCTTCCACCTCATCAAACATATTTTCCTACTGGGTTCTCTGACTTGTCCACAAACACCAGGTATGGACATCCAAATAACAAATTGAAACCTTTTCTAGCAATGTCTTTTATCTTTTTATCTTTGTCCATTTTCTGTTGCTCTAAAAAACTGAGCATGTCATAAAGAAGAAAAGACTTATTTTGCTCACATTTCTGGAACCTGAGAAATCCAACAACATGGCCTTAGTATTGAGTCAGTGTCTTGCGAATGCCTTCCTTTGAACTATTGTAGGGTAGAGGCCGTCACATGCTGAGGCAAGAAAAGGCAAGACAGGAGAAAGCAGAGGAGGCCAAATGCACTTTATGACAACCTACTTTTATGGTAACAAGTCTAGTCTATTGATAAGAACATTGGTCCTTCTCAAATGTCCTAATGCCTCTCAGTACTGTTGCATTGGGGACCAGGCTTCAATATGAGCTTTGGCAGAGGACAAACCACAACCAAACCATACCATCCTATGTTCTTTTTTTTTTTTTTTTTAATACCAGAAATCAAACTTAGGACCTTGTGTTTGCCAGGCAGATCTTATATTATAGGGTGTGTCTGAAATTCCTCCCCATAAACAGGTGAAACTTTGTTGGCAAAGGGAAAGTTGGAATCACCTCAAAGCATCTTTCAAACTGTCTACAACTACCTGTCATTTATGTAGACTTTATTTCACATGGCCACCTGGCCACATCAAGAACTTCAATAAGCAAGTTTAGTTACTGTGGTTTTCTTCTCTCTCTGTGTGAGACAGCTGAGCAAATGCCAAGTTGAATGGTGAACAGGCCAAGGGTTTCAACTGAAAAGATAGGTTTAGGCACAGATGGTGGTAAGGGTTGGTAGAACTTCATGGGTTTTCTGCGGTTCAAGTTGGGTTTGTCAGGGTATTTTACACATATGGGAATGTAAATATGGAATTTGAAAATGCTGCCACCTGGTGTGAGTCAACATAGTTTGTCTACTTTTTAAGCCAAGTTCTATACAAGCTTATCAGACAGGTTTGGCATGGGGAGAAAAGAAGTTAAAAAAGAAGTTAAAGTTTGGCCTCATCATATTCATAATTCAGACCAGTGATCATACACTTTTTAGAGCTTTCTGTGATAACAAAAAGCTGGCTGTAGTGCCTGTGCTGCAGGCTCATCACCACTGGCCTAGGTCTTAGGTTGTCAGAGCTGGTTTTCTTGGTTCATTGTTGTAGGTGTTAACAGGGCCATTCTTCCTCTGAAGTTCTAGAAGAAGATCTTTTCTGCCCTTTTCAGGGTGACTCCAGGGGTTCTTACATTTATGGCTATTGAATTCTGGTCTTTGGCACCATCTTCACATGACCTTCTTTGGATATTACCATGTCTTCTCTCTTTGGGATCTCATATTTTTGTTGATTATTGAATTTAGGGCCCACCTGAATAATGCAGGAAGATTTCATCTCATACTCTTTAATTCAGTTATATCTGTAATGATCATTTTTGTAAAAAAAAGGTCATATTCACAGGTTCTACCATGTGGACATGTATTTTTTTGGAGAGGCCACTGTTCAACCTTAGTGCTTCTTAGATGATGGCTTTTGAGATATTTGATAAAGATGAAATACATTTAGTAATTTCTCAGCCTCTGAACCCAAAGATTAGAAGCACCAAAATGAATGCTTGAAGGAAATGATCTGGGACATCAATAACAGGCTGTGTCCCACAGAATCATCTCATTCCTGTTTTACTTATTGCAATTTGAACTGTCCATGTGTGAGAACAAAGGGAGAAAGGGAATAATCACTAAGTTTTTGGGTTGTATATTCTGAATATTCTTTGAATTTATTGCACCCCTCCTTTGCTCCCACTGCTGTCTTGTGGAGTCTCAGGTCTTTCTTGCCTGGATTATGTCATCTCCTGTACTTTCTCCACAGCTCTTTTTCACACATTGCACCTGATGAACATCATGAAACTCCAACCTGGAGTTCCTTGCATTCGTGTAGCGTTCACTTGCTCTTCCAGGGCTGTCCATTTCCACTGTGCTTTCTTTCCTGCAGACTCCTTTGCTCTTTGGCTACTGGCTAGGTTTGACCCAGGAAACAAGTGAGGAGTCGGGAGTGACATGAGTTGTATTTGTCTCCTTAATTCTGTCTGCGAAGTTCACCAGAGCTCACCACATCCCATGACTGAGCTGGCAGCTGCCATGAAGCAGCCCTTATGGGACTCTCTCCTTTAGATTTCAGTAACAGTTTCTCTCCTTACCTTTCCAACCCCAAGGGTGGCAGTGGGGCGCCTTGTGAATTCACTACACAACCCACAACTTTGAACACAATCCCTTTATAAACTTCTTGAATTACCAATTTGAATGCACCATATGTTTCTTGCCATGACTAATACATCTATGCTAATATAAATGTGTCATTGGCTCCATTTTGACCAGAGGATAAAGGCAACATCCCATGCTGGGGAGCAAGATTCTAGCTTTTCGGCCTGCTTTCTTACCTCCTGATATACACACTGCGCTCCACAATGCCCACAAACTTCTGGTTTTCTGAATATGTTATATCCTTTTTCTTCTTAGAGATTTACAAGTAATGCTTTCTTTTCTGATTTATCTCCTGGGCATTGTCTTTTTATCCTCAAACATTACCCATTGCTTGCTATTTGCTTCCGACTTTCCCCTGCGGGGTTAGTTGCTTCCTTCCCCATGTTCCAGTATCATATTATACACAGCTTTATGAGAGCACTTGCCATCACTTTAACTATTTGTATTTCCAAATAATCTCAGAGCTTCTGTATTGCATGACCTTCACCACATTCTGGTTTTCTTTGATCTCTAAGTCCCTGCTGTTGCTCCCGGTAGCTTTAATAAATATTTTTTGAATGATCACATTCTATTTATGGATTGTATTATTTCTTGTGCCCTTCATACAGACAAGATTATTACAATAAAACACCATCTTCATTTATGACACTGTGCACATCATATTTTGTTTTGATGAGTTTTACTGTGTTTTGTCCTCGGGATAATTGTGAAAGATGGTAGGTGGGAGGTGAATTCCTCTCTGTCACCTAGATTGTTAGTGGCAGAACTATGCCAAGAATCTGGAGCTCTTGATACTGGTTTGCTCCTCTTTTTTATGAGACCATTTTGCCTCTGAGATGCCAATTTAAAAAAACAACAACAAAACCCAGGGGCAGCCTGAACTAATGAGCACTACCCCAAGGACCACGTGGATGGAGAACCTCCAACGGCCATAGAGATAACTCCATGTGATTACAAACACATGTCAGGAAGGATATTTGGAAAATGTGTGTTGTCAGAAAGGTCCTAATGAACGGAACTGGTCACATTACCGGAACCTAACTTCCTGTTGCATGAGAATTATGTCTGATGTGGACTCCAGGGACTGTCGGTAGAACATAACACTTGGATTAAAATTAGGATATGAACATCAAAAAGAAGTATTCCATGACCCTAGGGAAGGGGTGGTAACCAATAGAGGAAGGAATGAATTGTTGCCGTAATTAAAACCATATCCCATGAGAAAGTAATTTATAGGCAACAGCACCAATGAAGATAAATCCAAGAGAATTGAGGGCAATTTCTGTTATGTCAGCAAGAGCCTTAAAAGTTCTTCCTCTGGAGGAGGAGCGCTATATTGAAAGTACTGCTAATCATGCAGCTTATTGGTAAGAACATTCCCAAAGATACCATCAGAGAGTTTTAAGGGGTCAGGGATATCAAAAGTTGTCTGATGCTACACTTAGGACCTTTGGGTCTTTTCCAAAAGTGAGGGGAAAAAAAAAATGAAATCTGAGTCTTCCAGTTAGTTGAGGGTTAGGGCAGACTAAGTTTCAGATGTAGCAGATTAACTGCTCCTACTTGATCTTGGCAAATTTGAAGGTGACAGAGCAGCATGCTTGTGGGTCTGTGTCACAACCTCAGAGGCCACCACAGAAGACCCTTGGATGACCAAAACACCCATCAGTGGTTTGAGTCTCCACCTGTACTTTACTGGAGCCAGTGAGGTCAATTAACCAAAGAGGAAAGAAAGAAAGAGAATGCATCTCTATGCTCCGGCTTTATCTGTTAAACCTACCTCTTTGGTGCTCTCAAACTTCAAAGTGTGAAAGAAGTGTAAAAGGGTCAGGATCAAAATGAAGTCACTTGTGTTGACCCCAACAAGACCCAAAGTAAAGAATGCTGGGAGGTTCTGATGAAATGGTTCTTACATGTGACACAGGATTTCCTGATGGTAACTGTCACCCAAGACTCTCAGAACCACAGGCTTGCATGGAGGCTACCACAACCTCATACAAGTTATTTCTGGAAGGACATCAGCCCACAAACTATCTTTCCAACCTTGGGCCCATGGCACTGTTGTTATTAATCATTGTCTCCAAGGATTATTGTTTCAAAATATCTGATGCAACCCTTTCCATGTTTGTTTTTAAAAGTTTCTTGCCACAGTCTCTTTGGATATGCCTATGGCTTACCATTATGTGTATATTCTTCTAGCTGTGTTCAGCTGTTCCCAAATAAGTATCAGTATTCTTTGCAATATCTCTCTCCCATTTATTTTATTTTATTTAGGTTAATCAATGTTCCTATCTTTTGGCCTGATGATTCCCTTGGTGGAAATTTATCTTAAGGATATAGAAAGAATTGTAGACAAAGATCTAGAAAGAAATCTAACTTTCTAATAACAAAGGAAACATTAATTAAATCTGATTATAGGGCTCTCTGCTATTATTTAAATTATGTGAAAAACATTAGCTGACATGAAGAGGCTTATGATATAAATTAGAAAAGCAGCATACCAGTATGTATCTATGTAAATATCTTTAACCAAGCCTTTGGAAAGTCATTTTCTTTGCCTAAATGCCTATCTGTATAACTAGAAAAATATTAGAAGGAAAACCACCAAAATGTTAATTCTGGCTACGTATAGGTAGTGGAATTATATGCTTCATTTTATTTTATCCTTTGTACATAATTCATTTTGCCAATTTTATGAGTATAAACCAGCAAATACTTTGAGATAACACTGAAAAGGCTCCATTTATTTCACTTTCATTTTAAAGATAAAATCTGGACTCTTTAGCCTAGGAACTGGGGATCAGGATGGCCTGCCGGCCCTCTTCCCTGCCCCTTTTTCCCCACTTTTATCTTCTTGCACTGCCTTCCAGCCTTGCTGTTCCTCCTGCCCTCTAAGTCTTGTCACTGTCCCTGTGCTGTCAGCTGGAGCCATTCCTCTCTCACCTCAGTATCTGTACATGTGTGCCTCCTAGTGCAGCTCCAACTCTTCCCTTTTGGAACACCTCTTCCTATGTGCGAAGTCTGCATCTAACAGCTGGTTCCTGCAGTACCTGGGAGGCCTGGCTCCCTTGTCTCAACGAGGGGAAGCTCTGAACCATGCACGGTACAGCTGGTTCTTCATAGGATCAGCTCATCTCTAGCAATGCAGCCCTCATCCTCTACAATTGAGTACTCACCAGGAAGCCTCTCAACTCAGCTCTGTCTCAGTCTGTTTCTTGGGGAACACAACTTAGGACTCTCCAGGAGTCCCTGATTTTGCTTTCTGGGTCAGAACCCATCTTCTATTCATTCATCTCTGCTTTAGATCTCACACTGAGCTCTGCAAACAGAGGTGTCCTCAGGCCTCTCCACCTGCCTGGCATCACCCTACAGCAGGGACAGCGCCTACTTTCTTTGTGTATCTGTAGCTCCTAGATCCCAGAATTGATGAGTGAGCAAGTGTGGAGTGGGGGCACACAGAGGATGGAGAGTACAGGAGGCAATGAGATATGGAATTGAATGGGTGGGCTGTTGGAGTAATTGAAATGGTACAGGATAAGGAACATCTTCAGTTGAAGTTACATTTCCTATGCAGACTTCTTCTGTATCTACAGTGAGAAAAGCTCTGACTTTGGGAGGATGCAGCTCCTCTAGCTTTAAGTACTTTGAGAATTTATAACCAGAATGGAAAGGATTCAGTGTTTTCCTCCTGTCCTGTATTTGCAAGCACAACCCTCTTTTCTTAACCTTTCTTTCTTTTATTCTCTTTCTTTTCCTCTTTTTTGTGGTACCAGGAATTAAACTCAGGACCCTGTGCTTGCTAGGCAGGTGCTTATTCTTCTGAGCTATCTCCCTGGCCCCTCCCTCACTGTTTTTTGAACCAGGTCTAAAACCAACTTGTTGCCAATGTACGAAAGTACAAAAATTCATGGCCAAGAGCATGTGAGTCTCATCCTTCTTCAAGAAATGGTAAAGGAAAAATCAGATGTCTTCAACTCCCACCATTCTCGGATGGATAAGTCTTGGAGTAGAGCGTTCAGGAATCTTGTTCTTAAGGAATGATTCAGTACTGCTTCCCTGAGGGCCAGAGCCATCTGTCCTAGGTTCCAGGGTCATCAGTGTGCTTTACTCTTCCGCCCTGGCTATCTGCTCAACCACAGTGAGTCAGTAACACCCAGGCCCCTAGCTGTAGTTGGGGGAACCTTTCTGCTCCTCCCATCTCTTGCTTTTGTGGGGTCCCTTCTGGATGGATTATTTGGTGCTGAAAACATTCTGTGTGGTAAAAAAGGCTGACCCACATTTATTCTATGTTTTAAGATAGACATTGCTATTTTCTCTAGATATGGAATTGTCCCAGTGCTTCTAGGATCTGGACCTGAGGGGTGCAGAGCCTCTCTTTTGTTTCTTCTTCTTGTTTATACACATGGATGGGCAGGTGTTGTGATCACCACTAACTGGGGACAAAGTCCTCAGGGGACAAGGACAAGTGACCCTGAGTCATTATGTTGCTCTGGATGAGAATTCAGGATTCTGAATGCAGGTGTCTGTACCTCCTATGCTGCCCATGCTCAGGGAAATGCCTCTTCTAGGAGATTTTCTTCATGAGTGGGTTCCTTCCCTGCATGCCTAAAAGTTGTCATACATCACAGAGCTATGAAGCATGACCACAGCATCGGCACTGTGTGTGTGTTCCCTCAATCCTGTGGTGTCTTAGTACTTACTGCCCTTTGTAGGTGTTAGATATGAGCATTTATTGCTCACTCTTGTCTGGTTGAGGATACATTTGCATTTTGAGTGAAGCTGTTGGGCTTTCACTACCTCCTCCAGTACTTCATTGCAGGGAAAGCCACTTCAGTCAGCTGGGGAGAAGCCATTGGGTAGACCTCTCTTTCTCTGTTATGGAAAAGCCTGTAGAAAGTAAGAGTTGCCTGCTCCTTGATGCTTTAAGTTTTAAAGGGCAATCCCTATGTGACAGCACTATGCAGCACTGCTTGGGTGACTTCGGTGGTGTTATATTAATAAACCCAATGTCCTGAAGTCATACTTTGTAGCCAAGATGTTGTCCCTTTAAAAATGGTGATATTTTCCTTTACCTATCTGATTTCTATTGGTTCAGAGCTTGGGCATGAAAGAAGGGTCTTAGTTATTGGATACCTTAAAATCTTAATCAGCCATGGATCCTCTGGCTGCCCTTCAACAGTCATGTGATGCTATGATTTGTGTCTGGATGTTTGCTCAAAGCTTCATGCAGTCAGAGTTGGGACTTTTCAGAGATGGAAGAATCTCTGAGTGTATGATGCTGGGATCAAGGGTGTGTGATTATTAAATTAGTAACTGATTGGCTGGCATGGCTCTGGGTAGGATTCAGGGTGTCCCACCCTGGGTATCGGTGCTCCTTGCACCGATGCTAAGGGTGGGTAGCCTGGATACAATATAAAGGGTCAGAACAAATCTGTTGCTTGTCACATGTAGCTGCTTTTTGCCTGCTCTGAGCTGTTTCTCCTATGTGATGGCACACACCTTGTTGTCAGCTAGTTATGAACTAACACCTCTACAAACTGTAAACCAAATAAACCTTTTCTTCTTTAACATTGGGCGCTGAGTATTTTGTCCCAGCAGTGAGAAGAATAACTAAGATCTACTTTTGGAGAGTAGCCAAGAACTCAGGGGGAAAGAGGTTGAAATTGGAATTCTAGTGAGTTTAACTAAGATGCTAACCAGCCAAGGAAATCCTTCATGTGGCCTGCTGATTATGAGAATGTCCTGACTTATTGTAGATTTATGAAAGGGAAGGAAGGATTTTCCCCATAATCCACCCGCTCTTCAGGTGACACAGTCATGAAATAAACAATTTTCTCACCAAGGTTCCTTCCTGCTCCCATCAACTTGTAAGTTGGAGTAACCAGGTGAGCAAGAAGGTCCTGATAGTGGCTTTACAGCAGTTCTCTTTCATGTACCAAGATCCACTTCACACCTGACCTCCCCCATGTGATGTAATCCACCCAGTCCCAACTTCTACACTCAGTGCAAATTTACTATTCTTAATTGATTTTATGATTGGTTTAGACACTGTGGTGAAGTTTCTTCCTCTATCTGAATTGTATCCCAAATTTCAAGAACTGCATCTTATACCTCTTTGTATTTCCCCACCTTCAAAGAGTGAGGAACAATGTGTTTAGTTAGGTAGTACAGAAATAAATGAAGACTAACCAGGAAAGAACAAGCAAAACCATTTTATTCAGAACTTGTTACACAAGGGACTTCACAACTATTATGTGTGTGTTGGCCTTAACTAAAAGGAGAGTAGGCAGGCAGAGGAGTGGGGAAAAGGGACATCTCCAGGTGAGTGCTGATTGGAGGCTGATGACACGGGGTGCTGGAGGTGCCTGTGCAGGAGGGTGGCAGCCATTGTGATTGGTTAGGATATGGATCTGCCTTTCCATGGTTGATCCTAAACTGGAAACAGAACACAAATTAGGGAAACTGATAGTTAAGTTCTGGCTCTTTTGGGCAAGTTGTTTTAGGGGTTAGTACTTGGCTTTTGGATTGTCCACAGAACAGTGGTCTGAATGTAGGATGGCAGGATGGTTTCCTTGGCTAATTGCTACCAGTAATGGGTTGGGTTCCTGGACTGTAGAATGTGGTCCATAGTTTTATTTTATGTGTAGGCTGGCCATTGTCTATTTATTTGTATATTCAGTCTCTCAGGAACTAGCAACAAACATTTGTTGAATTAATGTATTGTTTTGACTATGGACAGAAGCACACCTTCTTATATCATGTTCTTTTCCTTTCTTTTGGCTACTTGAAGGTACTTGTTCAATAAGTATTTTCTGTTTTATTTTTATTACAGGACTCTAGGAATCATGCAAACCTACTGTTTTAATTCCCTTTTCTTATTCATTATCATGGAATCAAAAGCACTGATGAAATTAGGGTCATGCTTAGAATTGCTTTAGTTCAAGTCCCTCATCTTACAGATGAAGAGATAGAGTCCTGGAGACTTGCTCAGGGCTATGCTGCTTAGTAACAAGCTGAATCCACCACAGGAAAGTGGTGGATGGTCAGTTTCCAGCTCTGACCTTTGGACCCTTTATGCAATATGTAGAAGAACAAGAAAGATCTGTAGGTTTTGAAATTTGGATAACGATGAAGTGTCTAAGAGCAGAAAACTTTGTAGAACACTGTTCTAAAAGCCATGGGGCAGCTCAGTGTGTAGAATGAATCTTATGTTGACCATGACATATGATGTGCTGTACTTTCAATGGCTGTCTTTACAAAGCACTGCACCCTGAGAAAGCGGTACATCTAGAAGAATGTTTCGTTTTTTTCTGCCTCTGGAGGCTTGAGGTCTGAAATGACTAGGTCCACAGGGTTGTGCTGCCTCTGAAATGTGTAGAAGAGAATCCCGCTTTGCTTGCCTAGCATTTGGTGTTTACTGGCAATCCTCAAATTATAAATGCACCATCCTAACCTTTGCCTCTGTCGTCACATGGTGTTTTTTTCTGTGTATCCCTGTCTGTCTGGAATTTCAAGTCCTATTTGATTAAGAACTTATCCCCCTCCAGTATTACCTCATCTTAAATGATTACATTTTCTGTGTCCCTGTTTCTAAATAAGGTCACATTCTGAGGCCTGAGCAACTAGGACTTCAGCCTATCTTTTTGGGGACACAGTTCAATCATAACACAAGCCATTATGCAGAGCTACATCCTCTCCAAAGTCATGAGTTTTTGGCTTTTCCTGTCACTCTCCAGTCACTGCCAGCACATGGCTCATGACTAAACAGTGTGTCTCCAAAACTGGTGACTCGCAGAGCTGTGAAAAGGCCATGTGGAAGGCTGCTTAGTAAGAAATTGCCATCTAAAATAGTCACCAGTTCCTTTGCAAATGTGCGTCAGAGGGTATTTAGAATCGTCATATCATCCCACTGCTCCACGTTGGTGGAACTATTAAGTCAATTACACATCCCTGTCTCTTTTAGGAACTTCTTATTCACAATTGTCCCTGCACATATCTGTGTGAGCAAGGATGCTCACCCACCCTCACGGCAGCATTTAACCTTGCTTGTTCCTGAAGATCACACTGCGGCAAAGTCCTCTGCCTCACCCTATCATCTCTGTTAGTCATCTTCTACTCTTTTTTTTTTTTTTTCTGTTTAATGGATTTACGGAAAGGGATGCTTTTGCCAGGTGGACCTCTTATGCGAAGTGTGCTCTGCTTGCTTGATGATTCATCCCTTTGCTTTTTGCCATCTCTAAATGTGAGGGAGAAAAGACGTTTTTGTTAAGGACTTTAATAATAGTAAGGCATGGTCAGTGGGGTGGGCAAAGGCAGCCACTTGGAAAGCACTTTCAACGGAACAGCTGCAATTGTGTTTGCAATTCTGGTGAGCAGTAGCTCTCACACCCACCGAAATCTGGAAAACAGGCTCCCCTGATAGAGACTGCTTTCTGATTAGGAGATGATCCTTTCCATTTCTATCTTGGTGCTCATGGGTGAGTCACAGCAAGATCAGTGTCACCTGAACATTCATTCCTTTCACACTGCTTCTAGATGTAGACCATGAATGGATCCAACAGTGTGTTTGAGCTGAGCTAGACCTGAGTTAATTTTTTTATTTAAATGCTAATCTCCCAAGAACAGGTTATGGACTCATTTATGTTCCTCCAAAATTTCTATGTTGAGGTCTTCAGCCCCAGTAATTTGGACTGTGGCTATGCTTAGAGACGGGGGCCCTTGAGAGATAATTAATGTCAAATGAGGCCATATGGGTTGGCCTTACTCCAGCCTGGTTCATGTTCTTAGAAGAAGAGATTAAGACATGGACCTACACAGAAAGAAGATGAAGTGAAGACACAAAGAGAAGGTGGCCATCTAGAAACCAGGAATGAAGAGACCTCAGAAGCAATCGACCACAAAAGCTCCTTGATTGTGAACTTCTCGTCTCCAGATTTCAAATAAATTTCTGACATTAAGTCACTTAGTTCATGGTATTTGCTGCAGCAGCCCTGAAAAATGAATGCAGAGGAAGACAGCTTCGGATATGTGAGTGAGCCTTTATAAACAACTTCACGCCTATCAATGGGGCTCCGAGGCCATGTCTTTAAGCTTCCCAGTCCTGGTCTCAGCCTTACACATCTGATGTGACATTGAATTTGTTTTGAAAAAGATCATACAAGTCTACTTCATTTGTGAATGCAGTTTAATTGGCATCTCAATAATGGTATCAGTTCTTTTGCCATTTTCTACAACACCAAAAGAGAATTCTCTAAGCTAGTATTTTTTTAACTGCAAATATGACAAATGTTATCAACGAAATCCAACCCGAGCGTATTTTCATCCCTTTTCCTCTTGTCATGATAAGCCAGAAGTATTTGTTGCCAGAAATGGAAAACAGCTTGCTCATCAGCCAGATGATCACAGCATTCAAAGCTCTACTCGTTTGCCATGTGTGAGAAGTTAAGAATTGAAAACAGACAGGCTTACTCAGCTTCAACAGTGAGAACCGTGAAGCAAGAGGAGGAGACATGGGCGCGCTCAGAGGGGAGGGCCGGAGATGGTGCTGATTGCAGGGTGAGCAGGGGCTTCTCACATTGTTCTGAGGTGGGACTTTTGCATTTATTTAGCGTGGCTAGCACAGTTCAACAATGGCATGAAAGGTGTATGTAGGGTTATCTTCCCCTGAAACAAATTCCAGTATTCTGTACAAGCACGGCTCGTAAACTTCTTTGATACCTGATGTGAAATTCTTTAGTTCAGTTGCTCTTACTGCTTGTTTTGAATAGGGCATCACCATGAGTTCTTAGCAAAAGAAAGAAGTGTGCAGCGAGCGGGCCTAAACCTGTTTAACTTACCATGACGTCTTGATTTATCCCACTGTTTCTTCACTCACATGACAAAATGAATATTTGGTGAATTCTTGTGTGATTGTGTTATTGCTCAGTTATCCAACTATTATATTATAATGCTTTGGGTTTGCAGAGTGATTTTCATCATTTTTATTAGTCCCTCTTTGAAATTAGGGAAATTTTTTTTTTCACAGGAGAGCCATTTTAAGAAGTAGAAATACAGACTTATAGAGGTCAAATGATTGACTCATAATTCCCTCTTAATATTAAACAACACAACACACACACACACACACACACACAAGAAAAATCAAAGTTTACATTCTGGTTTCTAATTAGCGGGTCTCTGGAAGTTCACAGAGTCACATTCTGTTTCTGTTTTACTCACGTTAGAAATCATTTGCAGTTCAACACTTGGATTCACTCCTGTATCTGACTCCCAAAGTCCTGTACTTTGCCTTGACTTCAAAGATTTATCTACCTAAGAGACAAAACTACCCCATGAGATTCTCCTTTGTTACAGTGAGCTCAAAATAGGCCAAAGGAAGCAAATGCTCATGGAAAGCTGTATGGAATCTACTCCTATCTGTAAAGCCAGCACTGCCAATTAGTTTAAGGAGTGGGTGTTTTATAGGCTAGGAATTCCAGATGGATGAAGACCAGTGATTTGAGAAGGAGGAAGGAGGA
The DNA here is from genome assembly GCA_004027165.1 of Ctenomys sociabilis. Classification (NCBI taxonomy): domain Eukaryota; kingdom Metazoa; phylum Chordata; class Mammalia; order Rodentia; family Ctenomyidae; genus Ctenomys; species Ctenomys sociabilis. The sequence goes on from PVKA01003211.1 coordinate 24,759, forward strand.
GAAGGTGAGTGACAAACTTCCAGGGACACCTTCTCCTTCCTCATTTTTGGTAGTTCCATCTTCCCTCGCTCACGGGGAATCTGTCTCCAGGGCTCAGGTTTTCAGTTGATGAGTGCTCAGCAGTAGGCTGCAACTCTTAGTCAGATGAAAGGACAGATCAGAAGGTACCTATTACATGTCTGTGAGCAGAGAAACAAAGGCCCGGCTGCTGACACCCTCCTACTAACTTGGGTTTTAATGGTAGGTTTAATTTCCTCGTGCTAGCTCAAAGAAAGAGGCAGGGAGAGCCAGGGTCTGAGTAGTGGTGGTGGTGAGAGGGGGGAACGACAGCTGTTGTATTCATGGTTAATCAGGTGTGTCTCTCTTTGTGTCGCATCTGTCTGCTACTGTTGCCAGGCCACATGTGAAAGGGAATGGAGGGGAAGGGCCATTCGTGTTCAAAGCCACTAGCCCTGACCTCTGCTTCGTTCTCCTAGGGGTAGGAGAGCTTGTCTATTTAACTTTCCCTATTCTAGGAAGCTGTAATTCTACTTTATTAGCCCACCCTAACCATTTTGGCCTGACAAATGCAAGCTGCATCCAGAATGCTATAAATCTGGTCCAGAAGGAGGCCTCCTTCCTCTTTCCCTTGCATTTCCTTTGGGATCCCATTTGATTTTGCCAAATGAGAGAAACAAGAAAGAGAGAGACAAACAAGGACTCAGAGCATCCTGGCTTGCTCTTGTCCCAGTGGGATCTGACAGCGTACATAGATTTCCCTGCAGAGTGGGGTTGTGAGACTTTCCTGCGCTGTACCCAGGTCCCCCTTTTACTTCTAAGCCTGTTGTTTGACTCACGAGTCTCAAACAAGACCTTGGTCATCTCTCTGGCACCACACTCTTGTGACACTCTTCTACGGCATCACTCCCTTCCTGCCTCCCTCTGTGCCCTCGTTCAGCCAGAGTTTGATGGAGGAGGAGGAGGAGGAGGAGGAGGAAGAGGAAGCAGCTTCCGGCCCCTCCTGCAGCTAGGCCTGTGCTCTGGCTATTGGGGCCCTGGTCTGCGAGACAAGACTCTCTTTAGTTCCATAGAGAAACAGCTGAAACAGAAACAGCCTCTGCTCCTGACTCCCCAGAGCACCAGACTCCATTAAAACCCAGTGTCTCAGCACTTGTGTGTCTTGGAGTAAATGGTAGTGCTCAGCATCTCCAAGAGTGAGTAGCTCTGGCTCCAGCTGTCCTTGAGCATGGGCCATCCTCATGGCCTCAGTAGAGCTCCCAAGCATTCACTATTTGCCAGCCTCAAAATCAGCACTAACGTCCACCCCATCTTGTGCAGCTGGAGCTCAGCTTTTGCAGTGTGCTGTGATCTTGCCTATGCATGCATATGTATATATCTTTTTCAGTCAAAATAGTTAATTGCCCATGGCACAGGTTGTCATCAACACCAGCCAAGTTTCCCTTGTCTGTAGGCCTGTGCTGATTACCATGGCTGCAGTGCTGAACTGCAGCTTTAGGGTCACAGGGCCTTTGTTCCCCTAATGCCGAAGGACATTGGAAGGCTATCCCACTGTCTGTGCTCGGCCCTCCTTCCTCTGATAGCCCTGCCTCTTCAGATTTCACTAGGCAAATACTAAACTCTGCACAGAAGACTTACCTCTTGCTAGGTTCTGTGGGGCCTTTGAGATCTTGTCATCTTGGGAGAGGCCAAGGGCTGTCTGAATCAAACAAGCAATAACGAAGTAGCCTGGACATGGCATCTAACCTACATACAGAAAATCCTAAGCTTATAAGTCAGTGAATTACTTCCAAGTGAATGTATGTGTGAAATCATCCCCTAGATTAAGAAACAGAATTTTACAGCACAGGGAGCTTCTTAATTTTCTATTTGCACAGGTACCCTACTACATCTAAAGCAGTTCTACAACACATTTGGGACTGGGATTCAGTTCTTAGTTATGTGGCTATGGAAATTTAGTAGAAAGGTTTCTATTGTCTGAAAGGGATTTGCCCATGGTGGGATTTGAGTGTGAGATAGGTTAGTTTTGACAAAGTTCTCCCAGGCTTAGAAGCCCCAGGTGGGCTGGATGCATGTGCTCCTGGCTTTGCAAGAAGACATAGAAAATTCTAGTATGCATTTCTTTATAAGAATTGTGATAAAGTACACATAGCATAACATTCACCTTAGCCGTCTTTAAGTGTATAAGTCAATAATGCTGAGTATATTCAGGTTGCCCTGCAACTAATCTTCAGAACTATTTTCACCCTGCAAATTCTTTACACATTAAAAAACTTCTCATTATCACTTCTGCCAGCCCCTGATAACCACCACTCTATTTTCTGCCTCTCTGAATTTGATAACTGTGCAAGTACCACAGATAAGTGAAAATAGGCAGTATTTCTATTTCTGTGCTTGCCTTCTTTCAGGTAGTATAATGACCTTAGGGTTTACCCATGTTGTTTCATGTGTTCAAATCTCTTTTGAGGGCTGAATAATACTTCACTGGTTGTATTTACCATATTTAGTTAATTCATTTAGACACTCGAGTTGCTTCCATTAGCTATCATCAACAGTGCTTTTATGAGCCTGGATGTACAAATAGCTCTTCAAGTTACTGCTCTCAATCCTTTTGAGTATATACCCAGAAATAGGATTGCTGGGTCCCATAGTATTTCTATTCGGTAGAATCCTGGCGTACTCTTCACCTAGATTTCCTCCTGACTAGCTGCACGGGTTATATCAGAGTGAGCACACACATATGTGCTGAGTAGGATTGTGGCGGCTACTCCAGCTGGGCCCGTCCTAGGGCACTGAGAGCGTATGGGGCAGGATGGCACAGAGATGAAGCAGTCCACGGTGGATATGTGGAGTCCTGTGGGTACAGTGGGATTCACTGATTTTACACTAAAGTAAATGATTTCCCCCAAATTTGTGGGAGACTAGAGAACAAGGAGTTTATTGATTAGCAAGTGTTATCAAGCATGAATTTGTTCACTATATCACCTTCAGGTTTTCTTTGACGCTTTAGTTCTAAAAATTGGAAGTTTTACAGAAAAAATGATGAAATTTTTAAGCAGATTATCAAAAATGGGGAAGAAAACCAAAGTGGTAGCCAGTGTAATCCCAATGCAAACTGAATAATGTACATTTTACCTAATAGGGGTAGCAAATACAGGGTTCTACTTGAATCATAAGGTTGCCTTTAGAGCAGTGGATGTGATGTGGGAGTTTATGATTAGTGATGCCAGAAATGCAAACTAAGGGGCTGGAGTGATCGGCGGGCTAAGTGCCTGCCTGGCAAGCACAAGGAGCTGGGTTGGATCCCTGGTACTGCACGCTGGACCAGCCGTCTAACCTGGGGGTGGTGGCCCACACCTGTAATTCCAGAGCTGGGAGGCTGAGACAGGAGGACCACTATAAGACTGAGTTGCATAGCGATACCCTGTACCAAATAAATAAATAAATAAATAAATAAATAAATAAATAAATAAATGATTTTTTTTTTAAATAAAGAAAAAAGAAGTGCAAACTAAGCCCGTCCCATCCTTGAATATTCAATATTCAAGCACTTTTAGGTCTTTTTGTTTTCTAAATATTGTGATTTTATTGCTATGGATGAGCTAGCATTAATACTCAGTTGAAGTAGGAATGGTATGGGTTACCAGGGTGAGGACATTTGGGACTGTGAATTGGGAGACACATTATTAATGCTAGAAGGACATCCTTGTTCTCTGTCCTTTAGTTTCATCCTTCTCGCATTTCATCCTGGGAAAATCCTCAGTTCATTCACACATTTTTTCTCAATTTTAAAAGTAATGTACAGCTACCATTTAAAGTATATTAAAAACCTCTGACTCTAAAAGATAACTACTATTTAACAGTTTGATTTATTTTCTTCCAGAAAAGTTCTGTATACATAAATGTATGTGCATGTTTGTGTGTGTGTGTGTGCGCGCGTGTGCACACTCACACACATTGCTTTCTCTTACCTCCAACACAAGCACTACCAATTACGTAAAAATACACGTGTGTCTCCACCATAATAAATTGCTTAAAGATATTGTTGGACCTCATCACAGTTACTGAGGTTTTCCTTCATGTATCATTTTCCTTTCTACAGTTTCAGCTACCTGCAGTCAACAGCAGTCTGGAATTGTGATGTGGAGAATTCCAGAAATAATTCTTAAGTTTGAAATTGCATTCCATGTTGAGAAGCATGATGGAATCTCATGGCATTCCACTCTGTGAGAGGATATATACTGCATGCCACCTGCACAGGAAAAACATAGTGTACATACAATTCAGTACTCTCTGAGGTTTCATGCATCCACTTGGGTCTCAGATGGTTTCCTCTCTGAGAGTAAAAATTAAAGTTCATGTTCTCATTTAACAGAAAACAGATTGAAGCAACTAAGATTCTTTTCCATGTTTATACCACACATGGAAATAGAGCTGGTTTAAGAATTCAGCTCTTTGCAGGGAAGCCCAGGCTTACCAGTCTTTCTTTTGCACCCCAGGATTTGTTCTGTCCATTGGAAAGTACCTTGCAGAAAGACTCAAAGCTCACTAATTCACTGTCTTCACAAAATTTGAGAATCTTGATCTGTCCATGCTATCAATTTATACATCATGTTATGTTGTATCTGGAGGCTTCCTGAACTTAATTTATAAGTAAAAGAATTGAGATTGTTGATATAGATGTGCGTTAGTTTTCTGTTACTGTGACAAAATATCTAGTAAGAAAGTCAGCTGAAAGGAGAAACATGCATTTTGACTCATGGTTTTAGCCCATACTGCTCAGTTGCATGGACCTGGGACAGGCAGAACGTCATGGCGCAGGGTGTAGGGGAGGGGAGCGGCACAGGTCATGGGGGCAGGAGGGAAGAGGAAGGAGGGAAGACGGAGGAGGGAGGAGGGAGGAAGGAGGAGGAAGGAGGGCCTTCCTTCCCATGCTTATTCTCTGCAGGCCCCAGCCTATTGGATGGTCCTGCCCCACACTCAGGGCTATCCCTCAGGTTGCTGCGCCACACACCACTCATCGCAGAGGACACCCTTCCGAGCACCCAGAGAAGTGTCCATCGCTAGCTTCCTAGGTGTTTCTCAATCCAGTCAAGTTAGCACCACGATTAGCCATCGCAACATGACTCCAGCAGAGTATAGATCTTCCTTAATGGCTATTGGCCCAGAGAGCACTCTCAGTCCTCATGGGAAGGTTGGTATTAGCTTAGTTAGAAAGTGTTGATGAACATGCCTTGATCTTCTGTTCTAGGAATTAAAATGGAGTAGTCTTGTCTAACCGAGTTGCAGATTCTCTTTTAGGTTAAATGGCAAAGAAGTCTCCATCTACTTCTTTGGTATGAAGCAATAATTCTGTACTTTCCACTCAGTTTATTTTCTCAAGTACATAATTTAATTAAAAGTGATTTACCTAAAGCTCTATTATCTTTCATATCACATACAGACTGAGAGCTTGGCCACTGATTTATGTCATGACAGAAATGCTTCCCTGAGTGTGGAGGTTGAATACTTTTAATTCTTTTTTTAAATCTCATGATAGCTGTACAGGGAATTGTTGATATTCATGTTTTATTTCTTTTTCTTGTAAAATTTTCATAGTTTGCAAAAATAAATGTTATGAGCTCTGTATCCTTTATTTGCTACTCCCTGTGAGAAAGGTTACAATAGTGAAAAAATATTCCATGATGGCCAGTGTTGATGGAAGAGAATGCTGCTAGTAACTGAACTGGTGGGTAGGAAGGGGGAGGAAAAATACATCAGTATGTGGTCCTGGGTAGGATTAGAAAGAGAGAAAAATACTTTGCAGCATATATGTTAGACTGTGTGGCTAGGAATCTTAAGGACCTATGTGTGCTCTCCAGTACAAAAAGGTTAATTTGTTAACTACGTAAAAATTTGGAGTTGGTAGTCCAGGGTTGGAGTGGTTCCTTCCTGCGGTTTTCAGATACTGTTTCCTTCTAGCTTATCAGTCTGCTATCCTAAGGTTGTTGATTTGGTCTTTATGGTCCAACGTGACGACTAGATCTCTAGTTTTTTATTTATTTATTTATTTATTTATTTATTTATTTATTTATTTATTTATTTATTTAGCAGAACCAGGAATTGAATTCAGGACCTTGCACTTGCCAAGCAAGCATTTATTGTACTGAGGTATCCCCTTGGGCCTCTCGTTTGTTTCAAAGAGAGGTGTGTCTCAGAAATTCCACATGATACTTCTACTCATTATGTCTTATTGTGAAGAATCTAGTCATACTTGACAAGTTAGGTTACAAAACGTAGCGGTTGTTGCAAGTTACAATAAGCTGGAAGAAATCGAGTTTCTGCTGCTGAAAAGGAGGAAGTGAGCACTGAGACAGAAATAGCATTAGTTGACAAAGTGCGACCATTTTGCCACCCAGAAATGCATGCAAACCATTCTGCTACCTTCGTACTACCTGGATTCTGACTGTGATGGCCAGAGCTCTGGAGCATCTTGGCTGAAGACGTAACCTTGGCAAGGAAAACCACCTAACACTAGAGCAGTGAGATGCAGGTCATCTTTGTCCTTGGCTCTGTGGAGCCGTGGACAAACTACCTCTTGATTTCTATGTGAACAAGAAATACACATGTTTTGATTAAGTTGTTTTGTTAGTAGCAGCTGTACCTAATCTTAACTGATACAAGCATAATATAAATGCACAGAATGGCTTTCCTTTTAAAACTGTGTCTCTGCCTGCTCGTGTGTGTAGACTGGCCACCCACTTATCCAGCCTGGCCTACTATGTGATGCTAAGTGTACAAAGATAACTGAGATGGAGACACTCGCATTTCTGCGAAGACCAAACAGATCATCACATCAATGGGGCTTTAGTTGCTTTAGAAATTCCCGTAGAGTAAAGCCCAGAGATCTTGCAAGAATCTTTGTTGCCATCTCTAGACTGAGAAAACAAAACAAATTGAGCAAAACTTATAAGTAAATTAGGGTGCTGACCATTTTTCACCATTAACATTATCATCATGCTAATCACCTATAATTATTTTTCAGATATGCAAATTCAGTTATTTTTTGTTGCTCTTTGGTACTGTTTTCAGATTCAACACAAATTTTCCCTTGAAAATCTTTTAGTATAATTGTAGCAGAACATTTTTGTATAAAACTGGAGAAAGGTGGTTACTAATAATCATGGCCTGGAGGCACTGAGCATTTCAGGTAAGATGAAATGTACTGTTCATGCTGAAGTTTTTTTTTTTAATTTTTAAAAATATTTATTTATTTGATACAGGGTCTGGCTATGCAGCTCAGATTCATAGTGATCCTCTTGTCTCAGCCTCCCCAGTGCTGGAATTATAGGCATGTGCCACCATATCTGGTTTTGGTGGCCAGTGCAATGTGCCAGAATTCTGGGGCCAGCACACCATGTGGTGCTGAGGGTTCAACCCGGGCCCCTGTGCTTGCCAGGTGGGTGCTTAGGCCACCAAGCTATCACCCAGGCCCCCATGCTTAAGTAAGCCAAATCTTTAAGTACTTATTGGTATGGAAAAAAATCACATAGCATCTTTGTGTTCATTTTTGAAAGTTTTGAGTTTTCTTTGGCAGAGGGATAGGGTTTCACTATATAGTTCAGGCTGGCCTTGAACTCATTGGGTGGCTCAGGCTGGTCTTCTTTGGCTGCAGCATCTCTAGTGCTGGGGTTATGGACATACACCACCATGCCTGGCTTAATGTTACTTATTCCTCAGAGTAACATCTATTTTCCAGGTAAAGAAACTGAGATTGAGAGGGTCTAGTAACTTGCCTAAGTTCATGCTGTTTGTAAAGGACAGAGTCGGGATTGAATTTGGGTCTGAGACTGTGTTTTGAATTTCAATCATGTGAAGATAAGAACTTCACTGTGGAGACTCAGCTGTGAAAGCAGAAATGGAAGGCTAGAAGAAGCCGATGAGGAGCAAGGTTAAGCTTTTTTGAAGTTCCCCTGCATGGTTAGGAAAATGTTGCCGCATTTATCAGGTAATTGAAGTGTCAACGTGACGCCCTCAGAAAGGCTGGATGAGTGTGTTCCTGTTGGCCTACGTGCGACTGCCAAGTGAGCTGCACAATTGCACTTTGCAGGTTAAGAAAATTCTCTGGCAGCCATGGGGGTTCCCTTTTTAGAAGCAACTCCAAGAACATGCAAAATCAATGTCACTGAAGTTTTTGCTTATGTTACTGCCTTCCACACTGTTTGATCCTTACATGAAAGAGACATTTGTCTTTTGACAGGACTGAGACTGGGAGAAGCGGCGCAGCACCCTGGAGGAGTTGTGCAAACTCCTGCAGACTGCCGGCCTGAGCTCCCTGCTTATGGTTTCCTTGCAGAGTCTGGGTCACTGAAGGGCGCCCCTTGCCCCGTGGCGTAGGTGCGTTACCAGCCCCACCCTGAGGCTTTGGAAGGACACACCTCCAGCAGTGAAGGAGAATGTTGGACTTTCCTGTCTTTGTTTTATTTCACTTCCTCATCTTTTCCTCTCTCTTGATTCTTGCTCTTCCTGCAAATATGAGCCCAGGCAACTGCTCCTCCTCTTCCCGGCACTCTGTGTCCTCTGTCCTGGAGAAGAACCTCAAAGCTCCTACCTCCTACAACTGGAAAGGTGTGAACTATCTGAAATTTCACCCAATGACACCCTGGATGCCCAGATCAGCATTTTAACCCTTTATTTTGCCTCAGTAGCTACCCAGATCATAGACGATAAATAGCCAAGTCCAGAAATGGAGACACCCTTATTTTATCAGTGATCAAATAGATTTAGCCATTCAATGGCTATGCTCCCTTGATTGATTCTTGATTTTCATTTCCAATTCTGGGCCTTTTTTTTGAGCCGATAGATGAGTTGAACAGATTTCAGTGGTCACGTGTTATGTTGTAGACGCTCAGGAAAAGCTGTGTGTTAATTGTGTGGCTAAGAAGGTGGGAGTTCTGTTACAATATCTATTACCCATTCAGTGAAAAAGTGATTATCATTGATGTCTTTCCTTGGGAAATCTTTTAAAAATGCCTCCTCTCCTTGTGGCTAAAGATACATTTTTGCTCTTGAGGTGAATGAAAGTTTTCTGGAACCTCTTGAAATCGTGGACCTTTCTTGGTATTGAGAATGTTTCATATTTCAATATAGCATTTTCAACAATATCCCATTTAGAAGCTAATGGATTTTCATTTTGAGGGAAGTAGAAACTGTATAAAAGTATAAGAATAAAAATAAAATCAACCATAATGCTGATAAAGATTATTATGTTCTATCTTCCTTTTCCTGGTGGTAACAGAGCACCTGTTGGGTAATCACATACAGATTTGTTGTCCCTGAAGGTCATTCTGAAGAAAAGAGGGTGGTCTTGATTCTCTCTAATGTGCTGGGATCTTCTACGAGCCCATGAACACTGGCAATTATTCTCTCTTCTCAGTCTTCAGATGTCAACAAGGTAGATCTTTTAATTCATGTCCAGAAATAAGTGGTCTCAACCATGGTATCCAAAGGAATGTCTTAACTAATGAAAGCAGAAGTATCAAAGTTTTGAATAATGTATTTTATTAATATATTCTTCTGTGAGCCTATTCTTTTGGAGTCCTGGGTTCTGATATCCTTTCATAAGTAGAAGAGGAAGGGATAAGTACATACCCGACACACAGCCCTACCATGGGGCCACAGTGATGTGAATGCTGTCTGGGTTGTTTTCTGGTTCAGATCAGCTGTAGAGATTGGCTGTGAGAGGTCCCTCTACCCCTACTCAGGCCCCCAGGCATATCATTGGTTTCTGTTTGCACATGACCTATTGGATTGCTCTAGTTAATGTAAAAGGGGCTATAATAATTAGGGTTCCGCTATAATTATCTGGGTTTCTGAAATGAAGACTAAATTGGATGATCATGTATGTAATCATCACATGCAATTAAAACATAAGTTACATTCAGATATTGGACATCATTTCTGTCAGCAATTTTGAGCTAGAAAAGACAGAAGAGCTTTCTGCAGAGGGAATGGCTCAATGACGTCACTCCTAGTGATCCTTCTGTCTCAGCCTCCCCAGTGCTGGGATTACAGGTGTGCCCCACTAGATCTGGTTTCCATGACCAGTACAGCTTGCCCAGGGTTTGGGGCTGGCACCACACGCAGTACTGGATATTGAATCCAGGAATCCTTTTTATTCCTTTGTGACAGGAGGCAAAGGCCAGTCTGATTCTTTTGACATCGGCCACCCTGAACAAAAAGAATAGCTCATGTTGCTTGCTGGAGCTTGCTTGCTTTTTCTTTCTTTCTTTCTTTCTTTCTTTCTTTCTTTCTTTCTTTCTTTCTTTCTTTCTTTCTTTCTTTCTTTCTTTCTTTCTCTCTCTCTCTCTCTCTCTCTCTTCCTTCCTTCCTTCCTTCCTTCCTTTCTTCTTCCTCTCTCTCTCTTTCTTCCTTTCTTCTCTCTCTCTCATTCTTTTTTCTTTCTTCTCTCTCATTCTTTCTTTATTTCTTTCTTCTCTCTCTCTCTCTCTCTTTCTCTCTCTCTCTCTTTCTTTCTTTCTTTCTTTCTTTCTTTCTTTCTTTCTTTCTTTCTTTCTTTCTTTCTTTCTTTCTTTCTTTCTTTCTCTCTGTTCCTTGGCTTTCATTGATTCATTTTCTTCATTGGTTTTACAGAATAAATTCTCCTGTAGTTTATTTTTTGTTTACTTGTTACTGTCATTTTGCAAACAGCAGTGGTAGAACAAGAAAACTTCCTAAGACTGTGCAATTTGTATCGACCTGAAGACTTTCAAGCCTGACAATTTTATGCTTAAATTTTTTTTTCTGTCTTTTTACTTTTTCTTTATGTACTTGGTGCAGGGTCAGACTCCTAGTGATCCTCCTGGTTCAGCCTCACCAGCCCTTAGATGAGGGTGTGCACCACCACGCCCAGATGCAGTGGCTAGCTCCACGTGCCCTGGGGGGAGGAGGCTGTTGCAGTATGTGGTACTGGGTCTCAAACCCCAGTCCCTGTGCTCACCTAAGCAGGCACTTAGTTTGTTGAGCTATCTTGTGTGCCATTTATTTATTTATTTGGTCTTGCTATGCAGCTCAGACTCCGAATGATCCTTCTGTTTCAGCCTCCACAGTGCTGGGATTACAGGTGTGCCCCCCAGGTCTAGTTTCCATGACCAGCACAGCTCTTCCAGGGTTCTGAGGCCAGTACCACATGCAGTACTGGATATCAAACCTAGGTTATTGCACTTGCCAGGCAGGCACTTAGAGTCGAGCTATCTCCCCAACCCCATTTTATGTTTTATTAGAACACAAGGGACCTGAAAATTCTGAATGCTCTGCATTGCTGTTGCAGAGGTGGAATGGCTGTGTGGATGTGGGAAGAAGGAATTGCAGCTTTTGTTGTTACTGCAAGTCCTTCTTTGACTTTCTTCCCATGAGCCCATGCAACTCTTCTACTGGTCTCCATTGTCCCTGCCAGTGAGTTTGTCATCCTCAAGTGTGATGGGAAGGATCTTGTGTTTGGGCAGCTATTTCTTCTACAGTGTCCATCTTTGTTAGATGACATATGAGTAAATGTAGGCTGAAGTCATAAGCATAATGTAGAGGGCCAGGCTGGAAAGAAATTGAACCCTGAGTGTTGACTATGTGGTAGAGAGTGAGAACATGGGAAGAAAGGTCTCAGAGATCGAGATCTCTGCCCCAAAGCACAAGACACGGAGGAAATGGTGAGGGCTCTGGTACAGGCTTGAGGAGCCTGCACTGAGCTGGGGCCTGAGCCTACTGTTTGAGGTTCCAAGAAGCAGAGAAAGTCTTGAGAATCTGGGACAAGAGATACTTACTGCATTCATATCCAGGGAGCGCCAGAAAGCTGGATCTGTACCACCCTGTTCTTATATGTCTTAGGCTTTGGGGCATGTTATACTGTCTCTTGACTTCTTCTCTGCCACTTGACCTGCTGTTCCTTGTTGGGACTTGGTCTCCCAATTCACATTTGGAGGGAGATGCCATGGGACCTGGCTGGTTACTATACTACTGAGGTTCCCTTGCAGGCAGATGGTTCATGCCCCATCTGGTCAGAGGCCATTTGTGGGCTCTTGGTTGACTCAGCTGCAACTCCTCAGAACAGCTGAGCTGATGGAGGCAAAACCCTCACAGGATATAATAATGATGATTATTTATAGGACTTGGGATTGAAACCTTGTACATTCCAGCCAAGCTCTCTAGTGTTGAGCTGTACCCCACACCCAATTTTATTTTTTGTGACAGAATCTCACTGAGTTATACCAGTTGGCCTCAAACTCCATGTCCTCTCCCCTCAGCTTCCTGAGGAGTTGGGATTACAGCTGTGCATCATCTTACCTGACTTCCATGGTGACTTTGAATGAGGAGTTGCTTGAGATCAGCCCATTTTTCAGTGAAAGGCTGTGAACCTTGATGTTAGGCAGACCTTCACTTGTGTTGGTCAGTTGTGGCTGCAAGTGTGAGCTGAACACAGCTACATATGTTCTGGAGGAAATCATGCAGAAACATGGATGCTGTATGCTAGACAGGAGGGGAACAGACAAAAAGTCCCTCCTTTCCAACATGGGATGGCACAGAAGAGTTTGGTAGTATGAATAGGGGTTCTTAATTTGTCTGGGCTATAAACCTTTCTTCTTTCTCTCCTCACTGTAGTGTTTGCTACTTCCTTTGTGGGGGTCCTGCTGAGTATAGGAAGGGTCAGTATGACACAACCCAGGTTCACTCTGTGAATCTATGTGACCCAGAGGCATCATGGAAGGGAAGTCCCTTAAGCTGGCTGAGATTGCAGGCAGAAACGACATGCTCAAAGACCTGGAAGCGGGTGTCTGTGTCATGGCCACACAAATCTCCAAAGAACCGAGACGTTTAACTGCACCTATAGATGGTATGAAAAAGGCAAATGTGTGTGTGTGTATAGCGAACTGTACTGAGGCATGGGGTAAATAGCTGTCCAGTCAAAACATTGGAATAACCTGCACAATCTGGAGGCCAGAGCTGAGGAGGGCTGCATGGTGCCTCCACTGCGGACAAAAGGGCAGAGCCAAGAGGGCCCCAGAGCTGCTGGGAATGTAGTCAGGGTAGTCTTGCCACTTAGAAGAAGCATCCTATATGGACACATGACATCAGGGAGAGGGGAAGGAAGAATGATAGAGTCAGACACTCCACACAAGTCTTCCTAGTGAAGACTGCTGATAAAATGCAAAGAAAAAAAAATGCCTCTAAATCTCTTTCTTTCCTTCTTTTGTTTTTATTTTATTGAGAAACAAATAGCAATGAGACAGTTTCAAAACTGATTAATAGGACAGTTTCAATACTTAATACATTGTACACTGTTATCTTCTTAGTGGTTATCCACAGTACAAGAATCAGGCAGGATATCCTGTCCAAACACTATCAGTACAAATCTTTCTACTCATCAAATTAAGTGAGAGTAGCTGCATATCTATCCTCACTATTCTGTATATACAAATACAAAATGATCCTTCCTTTGTGTCCCCTTTTTTTGTTTAATCCTGTCAGAGACCGGTATTCTACTGGCATCTAAATACTATAGGTGTGTGAATTCAGCAAAACAATCCAGCACAGTCTATTTAGTTCATTGCCTTCACATCCCTGTCTCCTTGGGCCCTCAGTGAAAGCTAGACCAGCCCTCAGGGAGGGCTTCAGGAAAGCCCGGTCTTGACCCACGCCCTGGAGAGAAGAATGGCCAGGAGGAGGCAGCAGGAGTGGGGCTCTGAGATCACCTCAGGGCTGGTCACCCACTACCTCTTGCCTTAATAGGAGTCCTGCAGCTTAAAAACCCAGACTGCTGATTTGAAAATTTACCTCATGCAGTGATTGATAATAGAAACTTTCAGGAATAAATAAGAGAGAGGGGGAGGGGATGGCAAGCAAGTGCTGGCGAAACGCATGAATAAGGGCGCACTCTGATATTGAAAACAAGGATGATTCAACGTCTGTCCGTTCAGCTTCACTTGTGGGAACATTCAGGTGTCCAGATTCACTTGTCCGTGTGACAGACAGGTTGGAAAAGAGACACAGGAAGTAAAGAAGGTATGCAGCCTTTCAGATCCATCTTGGCATCATTTTCTAAACGGGTACAGTGACTACATCTCCTCAGGTGGCTTATTTCCAAAGGACCAGAACTGTGAAGGCTGGCCATTCCTGTGTGGTGTGCCTCCTGTAATGGTCATGGCACTTGGCCCTGCCTGGGAAGGTGTGGCTGTGGACACCGGGCCACTCAGAGAGTGAGCAAGACAGGATAGAAAGCAAATCACATCTCCTCCCACGCTGTGTGATCTGGGAATTCTTCACAGAGGGCAGGCGTTGCCTCATCTTTTCCTCATCAGCTTTTGCAAATAAGGACTTTACCCTAGCTGGTAGTCTTTTTTGTCAGTTTCTCCAGGTTTCTGGCCCCTTTGGAGATGTTCTGGGGAGCCATGTGATGGTTCAGATTTTAATGGAGGTGTGTAAGCGGGAACGGGCTTCACAGTAATATGATCTGCTCTGTTCTTTGGTGGCAGGGAGGAATGAAGGAGGGAAAGACAGGAAAAAAGGAAGGAATTTAGAGAGCAACCATCAAGCATTTTACCTTCTTACAAAACCAGTCTTTCAGATCAGCAATGGCATTATGATCCTGGAGGGAACTGAGAACCTAGAATGGGGAGTTCTGCAGTGTGATCCAAACACTTGAAGAGAATCCTGATGCCCGGGCTTATGCCCAGCAGTTCAGAGTCAGCGGGCCTGTGGCCACCTGGAGAACTCCAGGAATTTACAGGGTTGAGAATCCCAAGAATCCCCATGTGACATGGAATCCTGCTTGATCCAGGAGCAGCTGTTTGGAAGAGAATACTTGGACTGCAGTGTTTTTGAATTTGTGAAAGTGTTGGACACTTGTATGGGAAAGGGCTGCTGCAAACAGAACCATGTGAAGAGCTTTGATATCCAACCAGCTCACCTCGGAGGGGCTTTCTTAGAAGGATCTTTACAATGACCTGGAGTGGAAGGATTTGACTTCACACTGGGGACTTAGAAAGCAGCTCTCTACACTTCAGGGAGCAGCCTCAGAATGCATCCAGTCCCTTCCACTGTAAGCCCGGAGGGTCTGAGCTTTGCCGTACACACTCTATTTTCTTGAACAGACCTATCCCTGAGGAAGGGAGCACCCTATACAGGCAGCTGGTCTTGCTTCTGGGGCCATGACTACAGTAGACCCTTATATGACACTGCACTGGAGCCCTAGAAAGCCAGGGCTGCCCAAGTGAAAAATGCTTAATGCTGGGAGCCATTAATGGAGGCCAGGGCTCGGTTCCCAGGCTGACTCCAGGGACTGAGGCCTGGTGCGTGGGGGCTGGAGTCGTCACTGTGCTGTGCTCATCCCTGACTCATCCATGGCTCACCCAGAACACACAGAGCAGGAACACAGATGTCCTCATGGTTCAGCCTGAGGCAAGGACGCTGTTTTTATGCTGGGCTGGCTCTGTAACCTCATTTTGGTATGTTACGAATTTGCTGATAATCTGCTCTCAGAATTCTTTCATGGATTGGTCGTCTCTTTCTGTTTGTATTTTTTTGGAACTGGGTATCATTGTGGCCTTGAACTCACTGTGTAGCCCAGGCTGGCTTCTAGCTCAGCCTCTCTAGTGCTCAGATCATAGACGTGTCATCATGCCCAGTGTGTCTTTTCTTTTCATGTTGATGCTGTCTGCCCAGCATGTCCTCTCACTTTCTAGTCAGTTGGTCACAAACCACAGGGACACTTCTCCAATCTGCAGCATCTAATACGGTGGCACAATCACTCAGCCCCCCCTCTCTGCTTCCCCTCAACGTTTCCTGTCCTCAATTTTCTCCTTGAAGAGGATGAACTTGACTGCTCCCCTGCTTTCTAGCCTGAGAACTAAGGGCAGGCTTGTTATAGGCACAAATCTAGAGAGTTGGCACAATAAAAAACACTTGAAAACCCATAATAAATGTATTAATAAGGGGAAAACCACAATGCTTTAAAGTCATGGTTTATCAACCCATTTCATATAAAATGCTGGAGTGTAGCATTTCCTGTCATGAATAAGTGGCCATTTTAGTGCAATTCAGTTCTGTTTGCTTTTGGATCTTTATAAGTCTGGATTCAGGTTTCTCAGCTCTGGTTACCTTTGATGAATAATGATTCTACACAAATGTGTTCTTTCTTTCCTTACTTCCTTCACTTTTTTCTTCCTTCCTTCCTTCTTTATTTATTTTCTTATTTCTTGGTTTCTTCCTGGGCACTGAATCCATGGCCTTGGGCGTGTAAGGCAGTTGCTCTGCCACAGAGCTCTAGTAGCATCCATTTCTACAGAACTGGTGGAGGGGCTTGCCTTGCCTTAATGTATTTAATCCTCAAGTAGGATCCATATAGTTGGTTTTCCCCGTGTTACAGATGAGAGAACCTAGGTTTAGTGTGGGGAGCTCCTACCCGGGTGAATCCAGTCCTGGTGCAATGGGGATTCTAATCCAGATCATTTTGACTCCAGGTCTTATCCCTAACCACTGTGCTGCTGAGCCAAGTAACACAACACCTGTAACCTCATCCAGTCATGTGGCTTTAAAATCAGTCTACATAGTGGTGACTTGCCAGTGTCCATCTCTAACCCAGACCTTCCTGACACTCAGGTATACAACTCCTTGCCCGCATTGTCACTTGATTTCCTGGCAAATCCCTCAAGCATAACCGTGACTGGTCAGAGCCTCAGTTACCCTTTCCCTTCCTGTGTGTTCCTCTCTCAGGTCCTCCTCTCAGCCAGGCGCCTCCACTCAGTTACTCAGGCCCAAGTGTGGGAGTCACCCTGACTCCTCTCTTCCTTTCACGGCCCACATGCAAGTCATCAACAAATCCAACAGGACTCTTAAATTCAGAATACAACCCATTCTTCTACCCCTACAGTTACGGCCCTCCTCAAAGCCATCAGGATGAGTCAGCCTTTGTCATTCCCTTATTTGAAATCCTTTGGAGACTTCTTTTCTCATGTGAAGGCTGTTATAAAGTTATTGCTTCTTTACTCCAAACCTACCCTGTCATACTGGGTTCTATGTCTGGGAAAACCTCATTTCTTCTTAGAAAGTAGGATCCATGTTGGGTTTAACCAGTAGGGGATGCTGGTGGGAGACTTTGTTGTCCAACGACAGAGAAGGTTCTTACCCCTCCCTGTTTCCTAAGAACTTCCTGTTGGCCTACTCCTGTGAGCAGCAGTCAACCCCACTACTTCACTCTGGTAGGGACACATGCTCTGTGAAGCAGCAGTTGAGTTCAGTTTGCAACTTTCGATGCTTCTTCCAGCACACTGATCAGCTACTACTGCCCTGTCTTAAAGGCCTGGGCTACAGCCCAATAGGAGCCTCTTCTGAGCTTCTAAATTCTAACAGTGGCTCCTTGTTCCCTTCCCCTGAGGGCAGAGGCAACATTCTCTGGTCATTGTCCCACACATGGTAGAATTTTTACCCCTTTAGGTTCTGTCTTATTCCTACATAGCAATTCTTCATATTGAATGAACATTGTTGAAATAAGTGGTGAAGCTTCTGCCTCTTGAATGAGCTCTACTTGATGTGCTGAATCAAAGCCAAAATGCTTAAGCTCATGCATGACCTGGCTTCCCAGCGCCTCTTCTGGTTGAGCTCTTCATTCTTCCTCTTCTGGGCCTTTTGGCCTCTTGTTATTCTGTAAACACACCAACCCCTCTCCTGACAATGGACTCACCCCTTCTGATTCCTTTGCTTGAATAACTATCCAACAATTGTGAAGACTTCCATTTGGTTCCTGCTGCTTCAGGTCTCCCTGCAGCCTTCTGTGAGACCCTCCCTGAACAACCTGCACAATCCATTTTCCTCTCCATACCCTGGCAATTCCTGTCCTGCTTAGTCTGCTTTATTTTTTTTTTCCATAGTACTCATCACTATTTCAGTTAAGTTTCAGTTACTATAACAAAATACTGGTGATAATCAATTTATAAAGAGGAAAAGCTTATTTTGCCTCTGAGGTTTAGAGGTTTCAGTCCACGATCGCTTGGTTTCCTTACTTTTGCACCTGTGGAGAAGCAGCTCATGCTGGTAGATGTGTATGGCAAAAGAAGCTGCTCACTTCCTGACAAATGCAAATGAGAAAGAGGAAGGGGAAGTGCCTTATATTTCCTGCAGGGGCACAACCCACCAATCTAACAACTTTCTACTACCAGATCCTAACTCCTAAATGAACTGCCTCCCTGTAGCATCCCAGTCTAGGAGAATGGTCTTTGGAGAACAAATTTAAGCAACATCTGGGAGTGTATTTGTGTATCTGTTAGTGGATTTCCCCCTCCAACTAGAGTACAAACTCATAGGGTGAATATTTTCCATACTTTTGTGATTTGATGATCATTCTATCCTAGACTTTTTCTTTTTTTTGTTTTTTTTTTCTTCAAATTGCTGGACTTGAAGACACCTGTAACAAACTGTAGAAGCTGCTGCATCTGTAGCACCTCACCTCTACCTTTAGTCTGCACTCTGATTGATTTTGCATTTGCAAGCTTATGTTGTTAGGATATTACCCTGAGAACGTCATCGCATACTCTAAGATGTGGCTGTTCCTGGGAGCTGGGTTTCTAATGGCACAGTCTGGGGGTTCACCTTGTTGGTTTTGCATTGTCGCCTGTGTGCGGACTGTACCTGTGAGGGTGGGCCTGTGGCCATACCTCACCTCTAAGATGAGGCTTTGTTCTCTAATCCAGAAAAGCTAATATAACATTCAGACCAGCAAGGAGTAGAATATTGCTTATGGTAGTGATTGTTGGAGACCTAAGTTGATAGTGTTAAAGGCTGCATGTACCCTGAATCCAGTACATTACAGGTTATACCTTGCTCTGATGGCTTGGGGTGAGCTCCCTGGACTACTGTGGCAGCTGCTGGGTTCTCCTTACTGTGACTCATCTGTTTAGCCTTGTTTGCCCTGGATTTCAGCCACCTGGGTTTCAGAGGTGCTGAGCTGGCCCATGTTCTTGGCCCAGGAGCACAAGTGTGATTGGTGCCATGTTAAATGCTAGTGGCAATTACGGCTGCTGATTTGAAAGGAAGCTGAACATACTGGCTTTCATCGGGTCAGCTTTGCTTGGCCACACGCAACTTTCCACTTAGGAAAATGAGGGCTGAATTCTTGGGCCAGGCAGGCTCTTTCAAGGTGTTATGTTTCTGTGGAACAAGACAACTCTGTGAAGTTGGGGCTGTCTGCACTTTCATGGAACCTGGTACCAAGAGAAAGGAGAGCCTTTTCTTTTTTCAGTGATTGATTGAATGATTGATTGATTTGGTACAGGGTCTTGCTACACAGCTTGGATTTGCAGTGATCCTCCTGTCTCTGCCTCCCCAGTGCTGGGATTATAGGCATGCTCCACCATGCCACGTTTCAGTGGCCAGTTCAGCACCTGGGGCAGGCATGTCATATGGCATCCAGGATTGAACCCCAATCCTTGCGCTTGCCAGGCAGGCACTTAAACTGCTGAGCTATCTCCCCAGCCCAAAAGGAGAGTCTTAAGCACATAAAACCTATGCTCCAAAGTTTTAGATGCTGCTCATTTTTGATCCCAGAATTTGCCCAGTTTAGAGATACTGTGACATTAGTTTACTGTGCTGTATTTGAATTAAAAATTTGAATTATGCCTTGACTCTTAAAACCTAGAATACATGCTGATAGCAGGTAATGAGAAAGCACCCTGAGAATACCCAGCACTCTGCTAGGGGAAAGCAACACTTAAGACCTGACTGTTTCTCTCAGGAAGCTCCCACTGTATTTTGAGAAATATGAGGCACACACTCTCAGAAGCGCACGAATATCCATGAGCACTGAAATGTTTGCATAGACTACAGTGCTATAGAAACCCTTCTGTCTATACACGAGTTGAAAACATAATTGTTGACCAGTGCTTTCTCTAGAAGACACCTTTGGAATTTGAGGAAGCCTTGAGAAGACAGTGGCACTGGGATTCATAAGGAGGGAGGGGACAAACAGTGAGACCACTGGCTTCTAGAACAGCTCTGTAGCAAGACTAAACATAGCACAGGCAGAGTTACGCAATGGGCAAACTCATTCCAAAGGAGTCATTAGAAAGCAAGATGAGCAGATGGGCAAGGACAGAGCCTTGGAGGACACCCAATCTGGTTGAGGAGACTGGATATGTGCATAACAAGAGATAAGCCAGACTGCTGTTTGTGCAATTTAAAACACTGAAAAAGATTCAAAAGAAAATGGATAGAGAATACCTGGCAATGGACCTTAAAAGCCAAATAAAAGATACAAATGAGTTTCTCAGGACCTCAGCAGAGGAAGGAAGCAGCAGGGCTGGCTTTGCAGAGGAGTACTGTGGGGAAGCAAGTCCACATAGGTGCGAGCAAGGAGGGTGGGAGGCAGGAAGAGGGGCTACACGGTAAGTGAAGGCGACCTCGAGTTAAGCTCGCTCTAAAATGTCTCTACGTTCTTGCTGAAAAAGGAGGTGAGTGTTTGACCAACTCCGGGGTGTGAGGCTAAGAAGAGAAGATCCATAACTGGTATTTTGGGAAAGGAACTCGGGAAAGTTGAGGCACAAACACCAGGACGCTAACTTGCATTGGGTTGGTGTGAGCCTGTGGTAGACCGGTTCCCAGGGTCGCAGATTCTTCCACCTTCCTTGTTTGTGTTTTGAGATTCAAGAGCTCAGGATTGGGAGAGATAGAACTGACTGGAAAGGAGTCACAAGGCTCAAGCCCGGTTGTTGCTGAAGGAAGGCACTGTTTATAAAACTGAATATAATTCTGGGGGTGGGGAGTGGGGCTGCTAATTAGCAGATCATTGTTGGGGCAGAGGCCTGTCTTGCTGTGGTGACATCCTGGGGAGGCCGCGTTGGCCACGTGTCTGCCAGCGAGAGTTACGTTGTCAATAGCAGTAGGAACAACAGGATGATGATGGTAAACTCAGAACATTTTTGAATGAAATCTTCCCCACTGTTATGGTTTGTATGCCATTGTCCCCCCAAAGCCTCGTGCAGGCATGGGGGCGCGATTCTAGAGTTTGTGACGAATTCATGATCCAAGGCTGAGATTATGTATTTGGGTGCTCCTCCCACCCTGGGGCAGATAGCCTGAAGGCAATATAGGGAAAGGAGAGAGGCTGCCTCTGCCACTGCTGCCACCTGCTCTCTGCTGTGTGCCGCTCTGCCTTGGAGCCAGCTGAATATGGACTGAAACCTTCACAAACTGCAAGCTAAATAAATTTCTCCTTGCTTAACTTCGGGTGTTGGGTATTTCGTCCCAGCAATGGGAGAAGAGCAACTGAGGTACCTACCATTCTTTAGATCCTCACTGTTCTCTATCCCAGCTTCCTGCACCACCTTTGGTTACTATTTGGATAGATTTTATAGCACTTAGTTGGGAACCCCAGCACTCTTGTTCTCTAGTTGTGAGATTGTGGGCACATGTGCTTACCATTCGGCCTTCATTTTTCACTGCAAAGTGGGAATAGCACACTTTCCCAATGCATTCTTGTGAAGATGAGTGTAAGGGTCCCATCAATGGTGACTGGAGTTATTTTAATTTAGGGTTTCAGAAGTGATGGTGTGTTTCCATGTGAAGACTGCCCACTCACCAGCCATGTTTCCCTTTTCTCTACATACCTTCTCTCTCTTTCCTGTCCTTGACTTACATAGTGAGCATGTTGGCTTAGGGTTTAGGGTTAGGACTGTGGAATGTTGAGCTCTGTTAGATGCAGTGGCTGGTATTTTGTTGCTAACGATGCTGCATATAGGCACAGTGAGAGAAGGAATCAGCACCGTGAGCTGGGGCCATTTGGTAAGTCCAAGCTGCCCTTTTGAGTCCAGTTGGGCTCTTTCTTGCCTCAGTCCTCACCAGTCTTGATGACAGTCTCCTCCCTTGTGAACAGGTCAGGGGTGGCCACACACTGGCTAATGTGGCCTTTGGCTGGGAGAGAAAGAGGGAGTGCAGGAGTTGCTGGTGGTGTGGGAAACTGAGGCACTCCATGAACCCCAGGCGGGGGCCACAGCCGTGTGCTCCCCAAGTTGTGTTTGCAAAGCAACTCACATATGTGAAACCTACCAGGCAAACTTAATTACGTTTGGATATATTTGGAAGATATTAAAGAAAGGAAAGAAAAATTCTCCAAACAGTTCCATCTCGCTTTTCGCTTTTTATACAAAACAATTTTCTTCTCTGATTCCATCTTTCCTTGAGGTATGTTAGTAACACTGGGCTCATTTGACAACTGTGATATTTCTTCTTTCATGCTATATAGAATGAAGTTCAAGTTCCTTGTTCCTTGACAAGTGCTAGCTCCTTGGCATAGGGCATGGTGTTCTGGCCAGAACTTTGCTTTCTCTAATTTAATTTGTCTAAAGTACCAGTGAAGACAGGGTGGGCTGAAGCAAAGAGCTTATGCTTGTATTTGGCTGGCATTTTTTGCTTACAGATCTCAGAACCTTACGTCAGTGGCAGGGTAGTTTGGAGGACACAAATTAACATTAAAAATGGATCTCAAATCAAGCACTTCCATTGCATAAATTTGACATGTAAAACTATCTTTAAAAAAATAGTATTTTTAAAGAATTAAAAGCATCACATCACAGCAACATATGTGCATCTTTGTTTATTTATAGTGGTACAGTTTGTAACAGATTAATCTCAGAAACAACCCAAACACTCACTAATCAATGAATGAATAAAAAAGAAATTTTTTTTATACAATGGGGTACTGCACAGCCATAAAGAAGGACAAATTTCAGCCATGTATAGCTAGAAGATAGACCATGAGAATATATTCTTAAGTGAAATCAGACACATGACTAAACATCACATTATTTCTCTGGTGTGAAAAACTAAATGAAAATCAAAATGTATAATAGATATTGTGAAACAGGAAGAAATTGTACAAAAGGAAAGGAGAGCCAGGAGGGAGGAAGGAAGGCAGGGAGAAATGAGGATAAATGGAAACAACGTTTTGTACATATGAAGGGGAACGGGGGATTGAAAGGAGGGAAAGAGAATGGGGAAAAAAGGATGCATAAAGATATATCAGGTACAAGGACAATTTCCCTATGATGCATATGATCAATGTGTGTATCTAAATTGTACCCAAAAAGGGGGGCCAAGGGAGATAGCTCAGTAGAATGAGTGCTTGCTTGGTAAGTGCAAGGGCCTGAGTGCAATCCTCAGTTCCGTCAAAAAAATGTACCAATAAATTCAATAATAAAAATATTATTTTTAGGTAATTGACTTATGTTGATCAAGTGAACAATTTCACCATGCTTTAGTCATTTTTATACTTATTTCATCAGTTTGGGGGATTGAGCCCATGTCCTCATGCATGTCAGGCAAATACTCTTCCACTGACCCACGCCCCCAAAGAGGAGACCTCTCTTGTCTTTGCGGTCTTCAATTTCTTGGTTTTTATGAAATGTCCTGGAAATTTCTTACTTTAAGAAGCAACCAAAATCACAAGTGGGGAGTGGTGCTACACATCTATAAGGCCAACACCCAGGAGGCTGGGGCACAAGAAGGCCATGAGTTCGAGGCTCCTGGCTGCGGAGTGAGTTCTGTCTGACATACACGGACAGCCCCTGTCTCAAGAAACAAAAAGGAGTAGCAACTAAAACAAGTATAAGGTTTTATCTTTTTTTTTTTTTGTCTTTTTGAGACAGGGTCTCACTATGCAGTTCAGGCTGGCCTTAAGCTCACTTGGTAGCTCAGGCTGGTCTCGAACTCACAACAACCCTCCTGCCTCAGCCTCCCGAGTGCTGGGATTACAGGCGTGCGCCACCACGCCCGGCTAAGGTTTTATCTTAGAGAAGCACTGTGATATAAAACCTTGCCATGCATAGACTGTAAAATTGCCCATGGGAGTGGGGTGTCATTTTGGTGCTTATATGCAAAAAAGAGAAAGCGTGTTTATTAGAAACTCAGGGTAGGTATCTCTTTCTGTTTGGATTTTCTCCAATATTTTCACCCAGAATGTGGTAGCCAAATTTTCTTTTAATCTTCTTTTTATTTTTTTATTTTATTGAAATACAAATGTCAATCAGACAGTTTCAAGACACCTTAACCATACAGATTCGATAAATTAATACATTGCAAACTGTTTTCATAACGTTTTGGTATTGTACAAGGTGCATGCATGATATTATATTTACAGATATTATTTTAGCAGATATCTGTTATCAGTGAATAAGAGTGTAGCTGCTTACTTATCTTATTTTTTATACCTGAATTATATCAAAAATTCAATAATTATTTTTCTACTGGATGACCGTAGTACTAGAAGCCGACATAATATCCTGTCCAACCACCATTAGTGCAGATCTTGTCTCTCATAGAATTATGTAGAAGCACAGCGTTATCTATCCCAACTGTACTGTCTATACACACACATCATGATTTTTTCTTTCTACACCCCTTCCTTTGTCTACACCTGTCAAAGGTGGGCACTCCATTGACATTCAACTAACTTAGGTGCTTGAACTCGACACCACAATCCAACACAGTCCAGCATTCTACAACCATAGTGAGTTATTCAAAGAAATTGTCGGTGGTAGCCAAATTGATTTAGATAAATCCATCACTCTTTGAAATCTCTGGTTTTCTTTGCTGAAAGTCAGGAACCTAGTAGATCTCTTTCTGGGCAAATATTTTTTTCTTTTTCCTGCCTTTTAGAAACTATTCCTTTATGTAGAAAATTAGGAAAGTCATAAAGGTAACAAAAATGACTCCATGCCAGCGGTACAATTCTGAATATTACTGTCTGTGCCAGAGAATGGAAAACATCCTTCGTTGGCCTCTTCCTTTTAATCCTTTTTCTCCTCCCTTTTTTAGAAATCTTGAGAATGAAAAATAAAAAAAAGTGGCTAATAGCTCCCAATGTTGGTTTGGATGCCTGATTTTTTTTCTTCTCTTTTTTTTTTCTTTGAGCCCTCTCCACATGCCCTGAGGGCTGGGCTGGCGTAGCATGTGGTGCCAAGGATCAAACCATGGTCTCTGTGCCTGCCTAAGCTTGCCTAACCAGGTGCTTTAGACCACTGAGCTCTCTCGCTGCCTGGCCAGCATGTTTCATGTGCATTGAGATTCTCTCATTGCTAGTTTTCCACTCCTGAAGACTCATGGAGTCTTCTCTTGGTAGCCAGCTTCCCGTTGGTCTTCCCAGGCACTGGTGTGGCTAGTCTACTAGTGTGGTTTATCAAGGTGACACTTGCAGCCATAGGGTCCATGTGAGTGAGTGTATGATCAACCTCTGACAGTCACTTGTGTTCCCACTTACTGATAGGCCGGGATGCAAACATCTAAGTGAAATAAATCTAAGTTTAAAGTCAGAGATGAAAAGGATGCCGAACCAATGGCACACGTTGACTTAAAAAATCCATTTTCCCCCAAGTGCTCAAAAAATAATCCACTGCTGTCTGGTGTTCAACTGACTGTGTGAGCGAAACAAAGCCAGATGCTTTCGATTAACTCCGAGGCTTCCCTATAAAGCAGTGCCATGGCCAGTTTCCCTGCTGCACTTCTTTTCTGTAAATGAGCTTCTTAGGTTTCATCTGCGCTTGGTCTCAGGCTTGCAGTCACTCAAGGAGGGGCAGGAAGAGGAGAATCTGGTCCAGTGTTAGGTGAAGTAGTGGCAGTGCAAAGGCTGCCTGCGATGCAGTCTACCTTCCTGCTTCCAGCTGCCTGACCACGATCGCTTATCCAGGCTCTGGCTTCCTCCAAAGCAGCTGTTTGTGAGTGTTTCCCTCAGTTGACTTTCTGCAAAATGTCACCATTCCTAGTAGAATAGATAGCTAAGTTATTTAGAAATAGTACAGGCAGTTCAACAGGGGTAGGCCCTTGGGCAAAGGTCAGTACAGAAGACAACTGTGTGTGAAGGCACATTTGCGGAGGGTTAGGCCTCTGGATAGAGCAATGATGACACCCACCCAATCCCCCTAGGGATGAGCAGCAGCAACCAGTGTCCTAAATAGCTGCCAATCACCTTGGGTCGGGCATCAAAACCTCCCTGGCTCTTCCTATGTTCAGTCTATAACCACTTGCTATGGCCTTGCCTGCCCCTTTGATCCCACCTCACCTCCTGTCTTTGCTCTATTCCGCTCCCTTGAGAAGTAGGGCCCCTGGGCTACTCATTCAAGACCCCCTTCTGTCTCTTAAATAGAAGCTGTCTTTCTCTCAATAAATACTTCATACTCTAAACCCCCATTGTCCCTAGAACTCATTCTTCCACTTTAGAGAATATGAGCTTGATGTGGCAGGCATCCAGCTGGTTGGGAGTTATATTTCCCTTGTATCATTTAGATTATTTGGAGGCCTTAGATGGTTCCTATCTCAGTCCTCTCTCACTGGTTAGCATTCAGACAACTCTGGGCATCAATGAGGACATTAGAAAACAACTCCCCTCTGAGCTCATCAGCTTTCTGCTCAGCAAGGTAGGTGGCAGCACTCTGAAGAAGGGCCATTGTCCTTGAGTGCGTGTGGCCTGCAAGGCCAAAAGAGGACTTGGCTTTGTGACCTACGGTGGTTTATGGACTACATAGCTGTGTGGCATGTATCCAGTCAGAGTTCCTGACAACTTGTTAGATGATATTCAGGTGACTTTTGGATCATGCGTAGATGCCTGTTTCTCATGGAGTTCTGAGGGCCTGGCTATGCTCTCTGTCCCTATGAGTAAGGGCATAAGGTAGCTGCATAGATAGGCAGACAGGTGCCCACTGGGAGAAATCCCTGATCTAGAAGACCAGAGAAGCCAGGGATCTTGCTGAGACATCTTTTCACCAGTTCTATAAATTCCCCCAGTGATATTTGATTGAGATTTAATTTAGTTTTTAAGTCTTGAAAAACTGGATGCAGTGTGTTTGTGTAGCCTTGCACCATTTAAGAGGTTCTTGGAATTTAGATCTTGCA
Source organism: Ctenomys sociabilis (assembly GCA_004027165.1). Classification (NCBI taxonomy): domain Eukaryota; kingdom Metazoa; phylum Chordata; class Mammalia; order Rodentia; family Ctenomyidae; genus Ctenomys; species Ctenomys sociabilis. The sequence goes on from PVKA01003211.1 coordinate 51,654, forward strand.
TGTAATTTGCTACATTAGCTTTGGGCAAAAATATTTGCTTTTTGGTCCTTTGTGGTTTAAGTTCCTTCCCAGCACTGACCTGGCATGTTAGAGAGAAGCCTTGCTGTGGAACACCACAGGGGTGGGGAGTTTAGCAGAGTCCGTGCAATAAAGCTTGTTGCTGATGGCAACTTTTCAGATGGTAGAAGCTCATACATGATTTTCCTGGTTTATTTGATGGGTTGTTTATTTATTCTGGCTGTATTGTACAGTTGGGATTAGAAAACTGAAGCTGATATGATGAAAGTTCTTAAATTTCAGTCCAGGTTGGGAAAATGTTCTCTTGGTGCATTGAGTTAGATTAGCCTATTGCTTTGAAGTGGTTCTCTTTGTTGTTACTCAAAGTGATGTTCACACTTCCGTACTTGTCCCAACATCTTCAAGTTGCCCATCTTTGATGTGAATGGACCCAAGATGGTTTATAGCAACCAGGAATGTGGTTGTCTTCTTACCTTCTGCAGAGAATTCAGCATTGAAGAGTTGATTACCGAGTAATTGGGTCTAATCTCTGTACACTCTTTTATGGAGAGAAGAGATGCACTTTTTTATGCTCCTACTTTATGAGAGGGATAGTGAGGGCCTGGCTATGTTCTTTGTCCCTGTGAGTAAGGGCATAAGGTAGCTTCATAGATAGGCAGACAGATGCCCACTGGGAGAAGTCCCTGATCTGGAGGACCAGAGAAGCCAGGGACCTTGCTGAGACATCTTTTCACCAGTTCTATAAATTCCCCCAGTGAAAAGAAGTATTGTGATTTCCCTTATCTGTGGTTTCAGTTACATGAAGTAAATTATGATCAGCAAATATTGGGGCTGGGGAGATGGCGTAGTGGAATAAATGCTTCCCTGTGAACTGCAAGGGCCTGAGTTCAATCCCTGGTTCCACCAAAAAAAAAAAAAAAAAAAAAAGATCAGCAAATATTACATGGAAAATTGTAGAAATAAACAATGCCAGAGCTGGGCGTGGTGGCGCATGCCTGTAATCCCAGCACTCGGGAGGCTGAGGCAGGAGGATTGTTGTGAGTTCGAGACCAGCCTGAGCTACAAAGTGAGCTTAAGGCCAGCCCGAACTGCATAGTGAGACCCTGTCTCAAAAAGACAAAAAAAAAAAAAAAAAAAAAAAAAAAGCTAAAGTTTTAACTTCCAGTTATTTTAAGTAGCATGATAAAATCTTGAGCCACTCTGCTTCATCCTACTTGGAGGTGCAGTGTGTCTTTCCCCATATCTCCCGTTATTTCCCATTCATCATGAGCAGCTGTCTGAATTGTCAGATCACAGTGCTTGCCTTTAGTTAGACCTTCTTTTTCTTAATGCTGACAATTTTTTTTTTCTTTTTGTACAGGGTTTCACTATGTAACTTAGACTCATAGTGATCCTCCTGTTTTCAGCCTCCCCAGTGTTGGGATTACAGGTGTGCACCACCATGCCTGGACTAGATCACCAGCTCAGCGGGCCCAGGGTCAGGGCCAATGCAGCATGTGATGCCTGGGATTGAACCCGAATCCCTGCGCTTTGCCTGAGCAGGCACTTAGTCTGCTGAGCTATCTCGTTGGTCCTCCTTCTGGCAATTTGGATATACCAAGAAAAAGCCGAAAGTGCTGCCATTGAGTGAAAAGCTGATAATACAGTAAGATATTTTGAGAGAGAGCAAGAGAGTGAAATCCCAGTGACATAACTTCTGTTATTGTACATTAGGATAATATTGTGCTTGGTTATTAATTATTGTTATTGATATCTTATTATACCTGATTTATCAGTGAAATCTTACTAAAGAAGGGTATGGGAAAGCAAAACAGCATACACAGGCTTTGATACTATTGATGGATTCAGGCATCCCCTAGGGGCTTAAACCATATGCCCAAGGATAAGGGAGATGACTGGTGTAGTCTTGGAGTGAATCCCAAAGTAGTACCAAGGTATTCTGAGGTTATCCTAGGAGGATGAGTAGCTTATGGAGACAGACCCGCAACTTCAGTAATTTTCTCTCTCATTTTGGCGAAATGTGAAACTTCTTTTTTTTCCTGGTTCTGCAGCATTGCCAGCCTCTCAACTGAATCTTCAGTCCCAGAGTAGATGCATGGAATGAAGCCATGTGGGAGGATTGTGTTCTGACATCAACATGGAAGGTGAGAATCTATTATATTTTAAATTCTGCCGTTAAAAGGTCTTAATTTGTCCATTCCACGCAGTGCACATAGCATCTGTAGCATGCAGAATTACTGATATATACAACACTATATATGTAGCTCAAAAGACTACTTAAGTGATATTTAATTTTACAGCACTGTGTCTCTGAACATTAGCATCTTGCCAGGAGCCTCAGAGAGACGAGAGTGGAGACTGATCCAGGGCAGAGTGGCCTGCACCTCCCATCTCTGGTTCACTCCAGGCAGGCTGTTTGCTTGCTGCGTGAAATGCTTGGCAGAATTGCCCCCACACAGGGAAAACTTCCCTTCTTTCCTTTTCTCGTTCCTTACCCATGCTCTGTACAGCCTCTTTTTTCTCTTTCTCTCTCTCTTTCCCTTGGTGAATACAGTTGCAGGTAAGTTCAATATGCTTATGCTATCATTTTACTGGAGGTTTTACCCATGAGGGCTCTACGTCTGTGAATGGCACTTTGAAATACACAAAAAGAACAAAGAAATGAAAGGGAAGTGTGTTGCCTTTCAATGTGCATTAGCAAGAGAACACATTGAGGGGCTTCATGCATGTGTTGGAAGCATCAGTTTAGCACTAGAGCAGGGTTGACAGTTAATGCTGCACTAATGCTTTATAGCGAGGTGTTAAATTGTTTAAGCCAATGAGATCAATCTTCTTTTGGAAAAACAGGGCTTAGTGTTCTAATCTGGGATGTACAGCCCCAGGACAGGACTAGTTATAAGCAGGTAATAACACATGTTAAAAGCATCTAAGGAGGAGTTCTCAAACTTCCACAACTGAGTATTATATAACAGGGTTTTTTTTTTCTTTCTCATGCTCATTTTATAAGACCAGATTTCCTCTTAGTTACCCCAAAGCATCAATACTTCATAGGAGTGGTGGAGAGCCTATGATACATGTGCCCGTAGCCAGTGGGTGATTTGCATCAGAGAAAGCTTTTAAAAGGTTTGCCAACACTGCTTTATATCAATTGCAGTTAGGAGCTTCAAGGAAAAATCACAGATCAGGAGAAAGCCCACTTGGGAAAAAATTATCTCAGAATCTTGCTCTAAGACCATCTGGTTGGTTAGTCGTCTGTTTGCTCCCAGATTCATTTCTCATTTTCCCTGTTCTGTTTTATGTTGCACGGCATGGACCCCAGTAGACTGCATTCCCAGATGATCTCGCCAAGTGTTTTATGGCTGAGTTGGCCAATGATAGCCATCAAATGTAGGGAAAAGGAAGTATGTCTCCCTTCAGTTTACTGCTTGGGACAATGTATTTGAGAGTAGCTAGGGGTAAAGTCACTGCTAATTTCTGGATTAGTTTACAATTCCATTTCAGTCTATAGAACTAAAAATTGTATAAATTTATGCTGTACAATCTGATGTTTTGATATAGCACTGTGGAGCACTAAATCAAGCTAATTAACATATGCATAACTTCACATCCTTCTCATTTCTCCTTGAGCTCTTTCAATACCTTTGTGGCAGGATCCCCAAATTCAGTTATCCCTGTTGAACTACCTGATGTGCATTGTGGGATTTTTTTTTTGTTGTTGTTGTCGTGTATTTGTTTTTATCATACCCTGACTAGTGCTCTTTTATGTTCCAGGCTCTTTTTGGAAGTCTTGTGCTCGATCTGCTGGATTTGTCCCTAGGTCTTACCTTGGGTTTAGCTAACTCTTTGCTCCCCACATACATCTGGTGCTGTTTTCTGGCTTTCCACGCTAGTGGTTGGCTAGCATCATCCTATCTGCTATCCCATGGCTTTAGTTCCTTTCTTTGTAGTTGCAGCTCTGTTGGTACAAGAGGTGTCTGAGTGATGAGATTCTAGGTGTATTAGTCACGTTTTTTCATTGCTGGGGAAAAATACCTGACATATGCAAGTTGAAGGAAGAAAGGTTTATGTTGGCTCACAGTTTTGGGAGTTTCAGCTCATGGTCATGGGATCCATGGTGGGAGGAGGAACTTGGCAAGAGAAAGCTGCTCACCTCATGGCATCTAGAAGGCAGAAAGGGTTATGAAGAGCTAGAGTGGAGGGGCTACATATCGTCCCTGAGGTCACACTCCCATGATCCACCCAGATATGCCTACCTATGTGCTTTTCTAATCTCCTGGGTGTCTTTATTGGCATCTGTGACTAACATCATATCAGATTTTTAAACAAATGAGTCCTTAGATATTTGACTCAACTCCAAATCTGTACTTGTACAGCATCTCCAAAGTCACCAGGAAGAGAAGACGGAAGGGAAGTTTCACATTCATACCTACACAGAGCTCGTATCATCTTATTTACTGTAACATGTATGAGGGATTAGAAACAAAGACTGAAATATTGATCTATCGGTGACCTTTCATGTTGCCTGGAGTTTGCAAACATTATGCACTGGTGGATTCATATTTATTGATTGCTACTAAGGACAAGTTTTAATGTTGATGCTTTGTGAAGGACACATGTGAACAGCAAATGACTAAAGTCTTCAAGACTCTTTAGGAAGGCAGATGAGACATACACCAACAATTCATATCTAGTATATGTCATGTATGTTACACACAAGGCAAAAACCTATAAGCTTTATAAGAGGAGTGCAGATAAAGTGTTATTTGACTGTGAAAGACAAAGTTGCTCTCGCTCAGCAGGATTTGAAAAGACCCCATTGTGAAAGAAACGTATATTTAGGAGCATATGCAGAATAGTTTGGATAACTATATTGCTGATTTCTGCTCATCTTTTATTTTTATGCATTTGGTTGTTGCAGAGACTCACTATGCAGCTTGGATTCATGGTGATCCTCCTGCTTTCAGCCTTTCCTGCACTAGGATTACAGGCATGCTCCACTACACTTGAACTCTGTGGCTGGTTCAGCTCACCCTGGGGGCAGGGCTGGCTGGCATGTGGTGCCAGGGATTGAAATGCAGTCCCTGATCTTGCCTAAGTGTTCCTAAGCAGGCGCTTTAGTCCACTGAGCTATCTAGCTGGCCCCTCTGCCGGTCTTTTGAAAGGAGCAGTTAATGCTTAATTTTTTTTAATTCTGACTTTTTTTTATCCTCATTTGAATTTCTTATAACTTCTTCTTTATTTTAAGGAACCTTACATGCTTGTATCTGGTCCTTTGAACAATTAATTTGAAGATAACATCACATAATAGAGCAACCATTGTTGAATTTACTATTACTTTGTTTATCAAAATCTTGTATCATTTATAATGCTGTTTTTCCTCTCAGTGCCATTTTGTATTCTTTAAAAGTAAAAAATAAAAAAAAAATAAGAAAGCCTCATCTTGCAAGTGGTAATTAAATGAGCTAAAAAGCACAGATATTTGAAAATGAACAGCTGATAGAAAGACATTTAGGAGGAATGATCAAAAGCAAATAAGGACACAGTGAATGATCAGTATAGAAGGAAAGCTGACTACGTGGAGAGGAGGCAGCAGGAACAATGATAGTAGTCATAGCTCGCATTTAACACACTCATCAGGAAAAAATAATCCTTTACCTGCAAGATGATGCCAAGATGAACAATGTGAGATTAATAGGCATTAATGAGAATGAAGGAGTCAATGCAAATGATATGAAAAGAATATGGGCAGAAGTAATAACAGAAAACTTTCCAAATATGAGGAAACTATCTAACATTCAGGTAGCTGAAGCATACAGAATGCTAAATAACTTCAACCCAACTAAAAACACACACCGAGGCATATAATAGTCAAGATCCCAGATATCCAACACAAGAATAATACACTGAAAGCTGCTAGAGAGGAGAAGCAGATCACATTCAAAGGAAAACGCATCAGAATTACAGCTGACTTCTCTTCACAAACCATGAAGGCAAGGAGAGCATGGATCAGAGTACTTCAAGTCCTCTATGAAAACAAATCCCAGCCCAGACTACTATATCCTATAAAACTCTCTTTCAAGTTTGATGGAGAAGTGAAATACTTCCATGACAAAGAAAAACTAAAAGAAATTCATGATGACAAAGTTATCCCTACATAGGCTACTGAAGGATGTTCTAGAGAGGGACCACAATGACCAGAACTCCATGAATGAGAAAAGAAGGAATCAACTAAACAGGGCAAACAATTAAGCACAGGATTAAAAGGAGTAAACAATAGCAGGTAAATAACATGACAGTCATAAGTCAACACATTTCAGTTATAACCATCAATGTAAATGGACTCAATTCACCAGTTAAGAGAAATAGACTGGCACAATGGATTAGGAAACAAAATCCAACAATACGCTATATACAAGAAACACATTTAACTCAAAAAGGCATCCATAGGCTTAAAATCAAAGATGGAAAACAATACTACATGCTCCAGCACCTCAGAAAAAAGCAGGAGTAGCAATTCTATTCTCAGACAGTCTCAGCCTCAAACCACGAATGATCAAATGACACAAAGAAGGCCACTATATATTTAGTCAGGGAAAAAATTCTAGAGGAAGAGGTAACACTCATAAATATCTATGCACCAAACACAGGAGCACCCAACTATGTAAGACAAATCTTAAGGGACATGATAAATCTAATATCCAAGACCACAATCTTAACAGAAGACCTTAACATCCCCTTATCTCAAAAAGATAGGTCAACCAGACAAAGAAATAGCAGAACTGAACCAGAGCTTGGAATAAATGGACCTGATGGACATATACAGAGTGTTCCACCCAATCACTGCTGAATACACATTTTTTAAAAACTGCATACGGGTCATTTTCTAAAATAGGCACATACTAGTCCATAGGTCATGCTTAAGTGTATGCAAGAAAACAGAAATTATCTCATGCATATTATCTGACCGCAGTGCAATGAAACTGGAACTAAATGACAAAAGAAGCCAGAAAAACACGTTAAATACATGGAAATTAAACAACACCCTACTCCGCAATCAATGGGTCAAGATAAAATTAAACAAGAAATCCAACAATATCTAGAATTCAATGAAAATTCAACCACAACTTATTGGAATTTGGGGGATGTGATGAAAGCAGTTCTCAGAGGGAAAATCATAGCTACGAACTCACACATTAGGAAAACAGAACGGGAATAAATAGACACCCTAATGTTGCACCTCTAACATCTAGAAAAGGAAGAGCAAATCAAACCAAGAGCCCAAAGAAAGGAAGAAATCATAAAGATTAGAGCAAAAATTAATTCAACTGAGATGAAGAAAACAGTTCAAAGAATTAAAAAATCAAAAAGCTGATTCTTTCAAAGACTAAATAAAATAGATAAGCCCCTAGCTAACCTCATCAAAAAGAGGAAAGAAAAATTCAAGTACAGGCAATAAGGAATGAAAAGGGTGAAATCACCACAGACACAGTGGAAATTCAATAGCTACTTTGAGAATCTTTACACTCACAAAATAGAAGACACAGAAGAAATGGACAGATTCCTCGAAAGGTACAAATTTCCGAAACTGAATCAAGAAGATATAACAACTCTCAATAAACCAATAATGACCAATGCAATACGAAATGTAATAAAAAGGCTGCCAACAAAGAAGAGTCCAGGTCCTGATGGATTCACAGCTCAATTCTACAAGAAACTTATAGAAGATATAATCCCTGCACTCCACAAATTCTTCAGTGAAATTGAAAAGGAAGCAGTCCTCCCAAAATCATTTCTGGAGGCAAGTATTATACTTGATTCCCAAACCAGGGAAAGACACAACAAAAAAGGAGAACTATAAGCCAGTCTCCCTCATGAACATAGATGCAAAAATCCTCATTAAAATGCTAGCAAATAGCATACAGCAAATCATCAAGAAGATCATACACCATGACCAGGTAATTCATCCCAGGGAATGCAAGGATGATTCAATATTCAAAAATCTATAAATGTAACACACTATATTAATAGACTGAAATCCAAAAGCCACATGATCATCTCAACTGATGCAGAAAAAGCTTTTGACAAAGTCTAACACGCATTCATGTTCTAAGCCCCACAGAAAATTGGAATAGACGGCCTCTACCTCAATTTGATAAAAGCCATCTATGACAACCCATCTGCTAACATAATTCTAAATGGGGAAAATCTGAAATCTTTTACTCTTAGATCTGATACAAGACAAGGATGTCCTCTATCACCCCTCTTATTCAATATAGTTTTGGAATCATTAGCTACAGCCATTACACAAGAGGAAGAAATAAAAGGAATAAGAATAGCTAAAGAAGAAGTTAAATTAACACTATTTGCAGATGACGTGATACTTTACCTGGAAGACCCCAAAAACTCCACCAAGAAGCTACTATGATTGATACACAAACTCTGTAGCATAGCTGGATACAAAGTCAATACTCAAATGTCAATAGCATTCCTCTACACAGATAACAAACACACTGAGAGGGAAACTATAGAAACAATACCCTTTACAATAGCACTGTGGAAACTGAAATACCTTGGAATTCACTTACCCAAGGAAGTCCAAGATCTTTCCTTGGAAAATTACAGCATCCAAAATAAAGTGATTGTAGAGAACTTTAGAAAATGGAAAGATATTCCCTGCTCCTGGATAGGAAGAACCAGCATCGTGAAGATGGCCATACTCCCAATACTGTTGTACATATGTAACACAATCCTTATCAAACTGCCACCAACATATGTTCCAGACCTAGAGAAATCTTTCCTAAAATTTATTTGCAACCAGAAAAGACCTAGAATAGCAAAGGCAATCCTGGACAACAAAGACAAGGCAGGTGGCATTACAATTCCTGACTTGAAACTATACTACAAAGCCACTGTGATAAAATCAACATGGTATTGGCAACGAAATAGACCTGAGGATCAGTGGTATAGATTAGAAGATGCAGAGGCCTCTACAAACACACTCAATCACCTGATCTTTGACGAAAGGGCCAAACACATTTACTGGAAGAAAGATAGCCTCTTTAACAAATGATGCATGAAAAACTGGCTCTCAACATGCCCAAAACTAAAACGTGACCCAGGTTTATCACCATGCACTAAGTTAAAGTCAAAATGGATTAAAGATCTAAACATTGAAACAGAAACACTCAATCTCCTGGAAGAGAAACTAGGAGGAACTCTTGCAGACATAGAAGTAGGCAAAGAATTCATGAACAAACATGTATTCGCACAGGAAGCACTTGAAAGAATCAACAACCGGGATCAACTCTTATTGAGAAGTTTCACCATTTCAAAAGAAATTGTCAACAAAATGAAAAGACAACCCACAAACTTCGAAAAAATCTTAAGTAATAAGCACTCAGACAAAGGTCTGCTCTCTGGAATTTATAAAGAAGTAAGATATATTAGGGCCCTCATATTTAAAGACCCTCATATTTAAAGAAATGGGCATCTGGGATGAGTACCCACTTCTCAGAGGATGAAATTAAAGAAGTGAATGAATGTATGAATAAATGCTCCACGTTGCTAGCCATCCATGAAATGCAAATTAAAACCACACTGAGATACTGTCCTCACTCCAGAAAGAATGGCTATCATAAAAAAATCAACCAACAACAAATGTTGGAGATGATGTGGGGAAAAGGGAACACTTCTCCACTGCTAGTGGGTATGTAGACTGGTGCAACCATTGTGGAGATCAGTGTGGAAACTCCTTACAATAGTAGGACTGGAAATCCCATTCAAGCTGGTTATCCTCCTACTGGCAATATTCCCGGAGGAACTGAAAACATCATATCATAGTGATATATGTGTTGCTATGTTTATAACAGCACAATTTGTGATAGCAAAATCTTGGAAACAACCAAGGTGCCCCTCACATGAGGAATGGTTGAAAAAGATGTGGTATTTCTTTACAATGGAGTATTACTCAGCTATAAAGAATGATAAACTTGAAGCATTTATATTGAAGTGGATGCCACTTGTACATACACTCATAAGTGAAATAAACCAGACACACATGTGCAAATATCTTATAGTCTCTCTAGTATAAGAAATCAAAAGAAGAAATACAAATAGAAAGGTATAACAACAACTAAAAAGATTTTAGTCATATAGGATAAACTGAATTGCATAAATCAGGGTAACAATCAGCTTCTCTTCTGGATGGTTAATAACCTAAGTTTGCAGATCAAAAATTGGAGAAATGGGAGGGCCGCAAGGTCAGCCAGCATTCTGGTCCTAATCTTTGAAGGTCAGTGAAGATTCAGGACATAGGAGAACCTGTACTGTAACATCATGGAACTCAGTTGTGCCCTAAGTTTTCTGATCAAGGAGATTATGGAGCCACAGAGGAATGTGATCGATGATCTATAGTGTGCCTGAGGAGAGTCACGGAGAGAAAACTTTCTCTCAGACTTTCACAGAGAGCAAACTGGTGAAGTAATGACCGTGACTTATCCACATGACTGACACTGACAAGGGATCTACAGAGTGAGGTACAGAGTTGCAAGATAAACCCTGAGGGGACTTGACTGACCTCATCAGATATAAATATTACATTTTTTGCTATATGGGTCTTGCTTTAACTCAGTCTTAACCATCCAACAGAAAAGTATAAAAACGAGGTATGTAAAATAAGGCCATAATAATAAGCTGAGCTGTAAATGGCTCTAGTCAACTACTTCTTCAGATAACCCACTATTATTATGGACTACTAGACTGTGATTGGTTTGCTGAATTCAAGCACCTATAAAAGTTGAATGACAATAGAATACCCATCTTTGACAGGACTAAACAACAAAAAAGGGGGATACAAAGGAAGAACCATTCTGTGTTTGTATAAACAGTACATTTAAGATAAATATGCAGTACTTTTGCATAATTCTATGAGAAGAAATATTTGCACTAAAAGTGTTTGGACAGAATGTCCTGCCTGCTCCTTGTACTATGGATAACCACTAGGAAGATAACAATGTAAAAAGTATTAATTATTGAAACTGTACTATAATTCAGCTTTAAAAAAAGATAGGTATACAGCTACATTCTCTTAAATCATTGATTAAAGGCATCTGTTTTAATAGTGTTTGTAGACAGAGTATCATGTATGCCCCTTGTACAACAAAAAGCCACTACAAAAATGTGTGATGTATTAATTGTTGAATCTGTCCTACTAATTTGATTTGAAACTGTCTCATTGCTATTCATTCTTCAATAAAATAAAATTTAAATTTAAAAAAAAGATCACATATTGAAATGCACACAGCTATTTAACTAGCACAAAGAGACAGCAAAGTGCATTAAGTTATAGAAAGTAAGTGTGGGGCTGAGGGGTGACAGTGCCCTTAGCTTCTATGTTCCAAAGTGCTCCCATGTCACTCAGGAAAAAGTAAGTCTTATAGATTGGGTGCAGGGTATAGATTAGTCGGGATATAAGAAGCTGGTCAATTAATTTAAATTGACTAATAATTATTTAAATGTAAAAATGCATCATAGTAGTCCAATGGTTTTAATTCCTGCATACTTCTACTATGTTGAAACATCAAAACTGAACACTTGGCCAATCTTTAAAGATATAACTTAAGCTCCTGGAGAACAAAAATGTAAAGAAAGGACGTACAAAAATGTTTAGATAATGTCATTTCCTCTGGAAAAATCTAAGATGTGATTCACAAAAAAAATTTCCTGGAGTCCCTGTGGGTATGTCTGACTAAATGCTGTTCTAAGAGAAAGATGCATTTCATATGTATAAATATTCATCATTTCTATATATTAGGTTGAAGAATGCAAACATTTACAGAAAATTAAATCCTATTTTCATTAAACCTCCCCTGCTCAGAATCCTTATAGTAGATAGCCCTGACATTTAAATTGGAATCCACTCTTTTCTTCATTTTGTTGACCAAAGTAATACTGGGAAAGTCTGGGAATTATCTGTTTACTAAAGTGATACCTATCTATATCCAAGTATGTTAAACCAAACTCCAAAGCTGTGTGGATGAAATATCTCCTTCCTGTTAAGGCCATCAGGTTCAGTTCCTGCTGGGATGGTGGTTTTTTCAATTAAATTTCCATTAACTTTTTGCCTCTGTCATTAGACACTAATTCTTATGTGCTGCAGAGATGAAAGAGTAAGAGGAGATATCTGCTTCATGCATCATGTTGCTGACAAGTGAAATGTGACGATGACAACTTTTTAATGTGGGAGATAGGGTAGCCAGCAAGGGGACAGGTCTTTTAGACCTGACACTGACCACGGCTGCACAGAATGGCAGCCGCAGCAGGAAATGCAATTTGGAAGATAGCAATCATGCAGCAGAAGCATTCAGGATTCTGAGTGGAGGGGAGCAGCCAAAGGACTGGGCAGACTAAACAGAGCAAAACAGAACAGAAGCCTAATGCCTTAGAGGAGGCAATATCCAAATAGTGTATTGATTGGGAGGGAAAGTAGGGAGATGTCATCTATTTATTTATTTATTTTTTATTTTATTTTATTTTTTTTTGTCTTTTTGAGACAGGGTCTCACTATGCAGTTCAGGCTGGCCTTAAGCTCACTTTGTAGCTCAGGCTGGTCTCGAACTCACAACAATCCTCCTGCCTCAGCCTCCCGAGTGCTGGGATTACAGGCATGCGCCACCATGCCCGGCGATGTCATCTATTTAAAAAAAGAAAAAAAAAAAAAGTTGAGTTGGCTCATTTGGCCAGTACATTGTTTTCAGATAAGCTAAAGCCCAAGCAGGAGTCTGTAAGAGATCTAGAAGAACAAGTGGCCAAGAAGAATAGAGGAGCAGTTCAACAAATATTGTGAGACAGACGCAGCTATGTGCTACTTAGGTTTCTATTGTTGTAACAAAATACCTGAGATATTCAACTTAAAAAGAGAAGCAGTGTGTTTTGTTTCACCGTGTTGGAAGTTTCAGGCCCTGGGGTTTCGACCTGCTGCTTTTGGGCCTGGGTGAATCAGGCTATCACAGTGGGAGTGCATGGGGGGGAAGCTCAGTCACCTCATCACTGGGAATGAAAAGGAGAGGAAGAAGAAAAGGCTGGGGTCCCCTAATCCTCCTGCAAGCCACACCTCCAGCCATCTAACACCTCCCATAATCCTCCTGGAAGCCACACCTCCAGCCATCTAACACTTCCCATAAGTCTCTTCTCCTAAAGGTTCCAACCCTTCCTGCAGTGCTGTAGGCTGGGAACGAGACCTTTAACACGTGATATTATGGAGGACATTTAAGATCCAGATGATAACAGGCTGTAACAATTTTGCAAGTCAAGAAAAAATATAAAAGGCAAAACCCCAGCAACAAAACCTCAAATATGTTTGCTAATTGTGCAGAAAAACATTAATGATAGATGCCTGGGAAAGGCTAGTCTGAGAATGATTTGAAAGAAGTGTCCATATTCTTTCAAGTTTTCTTAAAAATAAGAGTAAGCCACTTGCAGAGTTTCGTTAAACAAATCTTAATCAAGTGAGCTTTAATGATAGGGGTTAAAGTCATCTTATACTCTAGGTGTTTGCATTTGGGACATCTGAAGGTCTGAACAATGAAATTTAAAAATCATTCCATGTTTTGAGAATATAAAGTAAAGCACAAATGATTGTACATAGACATTTCCCTACATACACATATATACGTGTATAGTTTATATGACTTATATATAAAACATAGAATTGAGTTTTAATTACCTATAATAATGTCTAATATTTCTCAAGTAACTTCCTGTTTTAAGCTCTGTACATCTCATTTATTCATTATGAATAAATCCATTAGGAAGCTATTTCTCCACATTTTACAGATGTTAAAAACTCAGGCACATCTTGGTTGTTTCCAAGATTTTGCTATCACAAATTGCAGCAGAAAAGTACAAAAATGAGGTATACACCGCAAGGCCATAATAATAAGTTGAGCTGCAAATTGCTACGGTCGACAACTTCTTCAGATAACTCACTATTGTTGTGGAATGCTGGACTGTGTTGGATTGTGTCATCGAGTTCAGGCACCTAAATTAGTTGACTGTCAATGGAGTGCCCACTTTTGACAGGTGTAGACAAAGGAAGGGGTATAGAAAGAAAGAATCATGATGTGTGTGTATGGACAGTACAGTTGGGATAGATAACGCCATGCTTCTACATAATTCTATGAGAGGCAAGATTTGCACTAATGGTGGTTGGACAGGATATTATGTTGGCTTCTAGTACTATGGACAACCACTAGGAAAATAACAAGGTAGAAAGTATTAATTATTGAATCTGTGATTTAAGTCAGGTATAAACAAATAAGTAAACAGCTGCGCTCTCTTAATTCACTGATTAGAGACATCTGCTATAATAATGGCTGTAAGTATAATATCATGTGTGCACCTTGTACGATACCAAAACGTTATGAAAACAGTTTGTAATGTATTAATTTATCGAATCCATCCTGTTAAGGTGTCTTAAAACTGTCTCATTGATACTTGTACTTCAATTTAAAAAAAAAGGAAAAAACCCTCAGGCACAAAAATTCAATTCCAAGTCAGTAAATGGTCCAGCTAGACGTGGGGGGCTTGAGGCCTCCCCACACCAAAGCCGGTGTTTGTGAGCATGACCCTATGGAATAACAGTAATTTAGAAATTATATCTGAAATAGGTTTGATATTTATATTGAAATATAACTTTGCTTGTTGTTCTCAGAATATTTGCTTCCAAATAGAACAGTGGAACCTAGATTGAAATAAAATTTTGAAAAGGCTAGCTTGATTCATGAGGAACTATTCCTATTTTCCTGCTAGAAAGAAACCACATCACTTGTTGGAAGGATGCGAAACATCAGATTAAAATGTATCAGACCCAGCTCTGCAAGGCTGTTGGCCTGGCTCGTGCCTGGACTGTGCACTGTGTCTGTGTTCTGTACTCGGCTTTGATGGGAGCTTCTTCCCTTCCCCCTGCGCACTGGACAGTTTGAAAGCACCTGGTGCCTTCTGTCTGGACACCATTTCGCTTGAGCTTTGCCTGTGTGGATGCCGACACCTTGGAGGAGCCTGGCCGCTTAAGTTCTTGTGTCCATTTGGAATACATTTGGTCCCAAGTAACAGAAAATCCTGCTCACAGTAGCTTAAACAAATAAAGGCCTATTTTCTTCTGTAGAGAGAAGTCTGCAGCGAGGCAGCTGCTGGTATTGGTTTAGCTGCTGGTGCCATTGGTGGTGGAGGATCTGCAGTGCCTTGGCGGGGCCCCGTGCTTCTGGCATGGCACTGCAGCTCAAATGTGCAGCCAGCCGACACCAGCTGAGCCTGTTTCCTGTATCATAAAAGTAGATCTTCTTAAAAGCCCCAGTGCACTGCCCGGCCTCCTCCTGCCTCCGGGGAGCTGGCCTGCACTGTCACACTAGCTGCCAAGTAGGCTGGGAGCACCTTTGGGTTGCCAGGGAGTAGGAAGCTGGAGGTACTGGCGTGGACTTCTGTAGTTCAGAATAGCCTGAATTACAGAATCGTGTGCTAACCAACTTTCGAGCTGACGCTATAAACTGTATTAGACTATGTTTTGTTGTTGTTATTTAGTCTTCTTACAGCATTCAGTTTGGTTTCTTAAATCTTTGGCTCTAAAATCTTACTTAAAATGTTTATGTTGTCGTGAAGAAATGACTTTTTAAGCAAGGATAAACTTCAAGGTAGTTCCTATCCAATGGCTTTCAAATTCCAAAATGTTGTGTTCTGAATGAGCGAGACTTTACTGCATTCCACGTCTTTGACTAATATTTACTTTTACGTATATATTCACTTGGGTGAGATGCACAAAGCGGAATGCAAATAAAATTACTTTTTTTCATGGACCTTTAAAGAAGTCAGCATTAACCCTTATTTTATGTTTCAGTTTTACTCTCTAGTATACACTTCTAGAAATACAAAATTCATTTAAAATAAAATATGAAGTTCAATTTCTAGTAGGAAATTTAATACATATGGGAGTTGGGTTGTACAAAAATTTGATCTGCAAAGTAAGAGGGAACAGTAAAATAAGTTGTGATGAAGAAATAAATGATAATTTTAAAGGATAACTACTACCTAAAAGGGACCCTACACACAATGCTCTAGGGTAGATTCTTTGGGAGTTGGATTATGGCACAAGAGGCTAAACAGGGTCATCTAAACAGGGTCAGCTTCAGGGTGAAAGGATGTTATTAATCACTATCCCAGATTGAGAGGTATAAAGCCGCACAATTTTAAGCAAAGGACCGTGGCTAGTGGCCCTAATTGGAGTTGGATTTGAATCTAGACTCAGATATTATAGAATTTGATAATTATGACTAATTTTCATGATTTTTCTCAGAAATGTTTGATTTTATACAATCCTGTAATTTGAAAAAGGTCAATAAAGATTTTTAAAGTATGGATGATGTAAGACTTGCATTTAAAAATACTTAGCAACTAAAAAATTGCTTTTTTTTTTTGACCTGGGAGATAGCTTAGCAACAGAGGCACCTGCCTCATAAGCACAAGGTTATGAGTTCAATACCTGGTACTTGCAAAAACTTTTTTTTTTTTAAATCATTGCTACCTGCTTATATGGCAAACTTCCAGTTGATAGCAATTATAACACTCCACTCTTAGAACCCATTTTTAGTTTATTTATTCAATTTGAGTAATATTTATTAAGCCCATATCCTAAATCAGATATTATATTATTATGCCTTTTCTTGGCCCTGGAGATTGAACCCAGAGCCTTCGTACTTAACTACACCCAGACCCTGGTTTTAAAATTTTGAGATAGGGTTCTGTGAGGTTGTATAGACTGGAGTCAAACTTGTGATCCTCCTGCCTCAGCCTCCTGGTGTGCTGAGACTATAGGTGTTTGCCTCTGTTCCCTGTTTATGGTGTCCTTTAGCTTACATAATGATGCTCTACAGTATGCCTTCTTAATCCAATTTTTAAAAAAGAAATGATCTCTGCTAGAGTAAATGACTGGACCAAAATTTTATGCCTGGTGTGTGGTAGAATTTAGGTGCAAACCCATCTAATCCATTCTCCTTTCTTATATAGCTACTTCAAATGTTGTTATTTATCAAACAACATCTTTGCTTTTTAAAAATATGTGCTTGAAACATGTGCTGCATTCTTAAGTGCACCCTAGAATTACATTTCAGGGCCAAATTTATTTCTGGAGGAATGTGCCTCTAATTTTATAATGGTATCTTTGGGAAAATAAAAGAGGCTGTGTGGAATTTTGCTTTACTGCCAACTCTGTGGGAGAGGTGTAAAAATTATAAGCCTAGGATTTGAAGACAGAAAAGAGTCAGCAATGCCCAGGCACTACTGTGATCAACATAAGTAGCACGACACCTTCATTTCTAACAGGATCTCCAGGAGCCCTAAACTTTTCCACAATACAATCCATTGTAAGCTACATGTGATGTAAGACAGGAGCCATCTGATACCTACCAGAGGAGTTCAGTTCATTACTCAAATCCCAGAGATACTGTTTAAAATGGCCTAACTCATAAAGTAGAGTCTGAAACTTTATGATGAGAATTCCATGTCATTTTTATATATTTATATTTGAAATAATTTTTTAAAATTTGGAGTCAATTTATTCTGTACTAAAGTAAAGATGCCAGAAGTAAATAACAGCTGTTGAACCTCATACAGCAATGCTACACAGCAGTTCAGGGCGCCAGGCAAAGATGAATTATGTTGATAGGCTATAAAGTAGCAGTATTAGTTGTGCTTTTGCTTTCCGCCATCAGTCTTTCTTTCTCCATTACCCACTCTTTTTAAATGGTTCTTCGGAAAAATGCAAAATAGCTCAGTGCATTCATTTTCTTTATGTCCCCTAAAAAATAAAACACCAACTGTAATTTGCTAATCATATTTCATCACTCATGACAATCACCACATCGAGTTATGGTTAGTGAAATCGCTAAGTGTCTGCTCGGCTGCTATTATATGAAGAAGGCCTGTTTTGGCAATGGACGAATGTGATGATCAAGAGCGATTTATAGCCTCACAGACGCCACACAGAAATCTAGGTCCCAGCAGAGATGTATTTTTATCCTATAGTGGTTCTCCATTTTCTGACAATGATTATTGATCTAGATCTTCAAAATAGTGGACCGTTCATCCAGTTGGGTGAGGGCCGTGGGACTTGGATAAACAGGAAAGCCTTCCTTTTATGGTAGTTCCAATTCCAATGGCAAATGTCTTTTTTGATGACTTCAGCAGTGTTCCAACTGTCTGGCATGGGCATAGGGACTCACAACTCTTGATATACAGCTAATCTGCGATGCTGGTGATATAGTTGGCATTGCCAGGAAGCCGTTCTTTTATTCAGGAGACTTTGTAATATTTATAAGCCAAACCATTTTGCTGGATGTTTCAAAGTACCTAATATATTTCAGTTGGTTTCCTAACAACCCAAAGAGATAGGTATTAATACCTCAATATAGTAAGGGAAAAAAGTTCAGAGAAGTTAAAGTCACTTAAATCATACAATTAATATAGAGCTCATATAAGTTTGATATTGTGTCACTAGCATCCAAGTTCATTGTTGTTTTCCTTAGGTCGCAGTGTTATTTCTCCATAAAAAAAAACCAAAAAACTCTTAGGGGGTGGAGGACAGCCTCAAAGACTGTGGGCAAATAGAGGTAAACCTACCTAAGTTAGCTGGCATGGAGAAGTATTGGGAGAATGATGACTGGGTTAACAAGTAGTCTGTGTCTCATTCTAGAATTTCTGTAGCGTGTGAGCTATAGGAGGTAGCTTGTTCAACCCATGTCTTTCTGGAGATTGACATTTGGCCTTTGCTAGTTTTCTACCAGCTCACCCTGATACTCTAAATCCCTTTGCCCTATTACGATGTGGAAGATGAACTTGTTAGTCAGAGGCATTTATGGAAACCTATGTCAGATCCTAGCTTTGTATGCACATTTGGATGGTTCAAAGGCTCCTTTGGGGTCTTTTGTAGTGTCCTCTTCTTCTGCCTCCTGTGACCTCATTTCTCAGACCTAGTCAGGTACTGTATAAGGAGTATTGGTTGACAGTGGACTGTGTGTGTCATGGTGGTCCCATAAGATTCCATTGCCTGCTGACATGATAGCTGCCTCAGTTTGTGTGAGTTCTCTTCGCACCACCGTACAATTAATATTGTGTTTCTCAGAACATATCCCTGTCACTAAAAGACATGACAGTAGTGGCAGAAATCATAGAACGAATGAAACCATGATGTTTCAGCCAGCTTCCCATCACTGTGACAAGATACTGAGATGACAAGTTCTAGGCAGAAATATTTGATTTTGGCTCACAGCTTTAAAGTTTTGGCTCATGGTTGTTTGGCCCTATTGCTTTTGGGTCTGTGGTAAGGCAACACTTCATGGTGAGAGTGCAAGGCAGAAGAAGACCTTCAACTCACAACACCAGGAAGTAAGAAGGGGCTGGGATCCCAATATCCCCTTCAAGGTCATACCCACAGTGACCTAACTTCCTCCCACCAGGCCCCATTCCATTAAAGTTCTACCTCTCCCAGTAGTTCCATAAGCTCCTAACCAAGCCTTGAGCAGATGAACTTTTAGGAGACATATAAGACCCAAACAATACCTCATGAATAGCCCTTGGCAAGAAGTCCTTTCTGTATTGTGTCTGGTACAGCATTGAAGTCTTTTCCATAGCACTTGGGTTTGTGTCTTATCTTTGCTCCTTACTAGTACATAACCTTGGTCAACTCTACATTCTAGACTTTAGTGACAAATCAATTGTTTCATAAGTGTCCCAAGAGACTACACTGGTGTGGTGCAGATGAGAGCAGTCTGCTAATTACAAAATGCTCCACAGACTTGAGATGCCAAGTATCTGCCTTCTCCTTCCTATGGGACTGCTTACTCCACAGATACTTGCTCCCTCCTGAGTCACTTATAAATATAAAGCTGAAGTGACAGTTGGCTCCAAAACTATCTAAAGGACTCCAAATGATAATGATTCTTCTCTTTTTTGGTACAGTAGGGACTCTCTTATGTGTTCCCATAGTATCTTATAACCTGTCTGCTGTAGAACTTGCCCTGTGGAACTGTGCATATTTACATGCCAATTTTCCCTCTTTTCAAACAAGAAACTATTGCCAATATCCATAGTTCTTGACTGACACTTGCACACCATAAATACTTTATAATGTTAGTAATTATGAAGGTACTATTTATTGTTTACTCTGTGCCCCTATTTTACAAGCTTCCATATATTCATTCATTTACTTCCCATATCAATAAAATCATCCTCATTTTATAGATTCAAGAACTTCAGTTTAGGGTTATTAAGTATTTGCCCAAGCTCATGTAGCTTTTAAGTGAATTCTAATGTCTGGAATGACATCTTTTGACTTCAAGGATCTTTTGACTTAAAAGTGTGTTCAATCCCTCCTCTTAGCTACCTGTAAGATACAAACATTGTCACAAAAATTTTGGGCCAATGAGGAAAGTATCTTTAAGAAAAATATTATTTTACATATAAACATAATTCTGCCACCTAGAGATAATTCTGCTCAGCATTTTTCCTCTGCTGTGGGTGGTATTTTTCTATGGCAGAGTTTATAGTGTAAATGAGTTTATGGCTATTTTTTACTTTTAGCATATCATAATCATTTTTAATGACAAAAATATCCTTACATGAATGGGTGGATTATTATTTACCCAAACATTCTCCCATAATTGAGCACTGTGTTTTCCTTTCAGTTTTAAATGATTCTGTAATTAACATTTTTGTGCATAAATCTTTTGTGCGTATTACATTTTTGTGTGGTTCTCAGCAGAGGGTATTATTGATATTTTTATACACATTGCCAAATTGTTGTCTACAAAGATGGTACTAATTTATGCCCCACCCGCAGGATCTTAGACACTTGCAAGAAGGTTTGCAAGAAGGCATATGCGGAGATTGGAGAATGCTGCCTAACGGGAAGGAGGCAGTACCAAGAAGCAGGGAGGTAAGTAGTGCTCCCTGCTCTTTACTCACTTAGATGCAGAATAAAGCAAAAGCTGCCCCCAAATGGAGATGAATTCTGTTGTCTCTGGCTGCACACCCACTTTGCTCTGAGCGCCCGGACTCCACTCGTTCTGCGGAGAAGTGGTGAGGGAGGCAAATCGGTAGGTCTTAGTTCATCAGCAGGCAGGTGCTGTCGTTGAAAATTTCACCAAAGGATAAGGAAGTGCCTTTCAAAGACAAACAGCTGCTCAAGAAAATATTCTTAGGCTCATTCTCTCTCTCTCTCTCTCTCTCTCTCTCTCTCTCTCTCTCTCTCTCTGTGTGTGTGTGTGTGTGTGTGAGATGGCAGAGGGGGGAGAGGGGAGGGCTGTCAGCTTCAGAACAGTTGTCATTAAGAAGAAATCAACTGATCAAAGGAATTGACTTTGCCATTTTTTCCTGGGTCTTCTAAGCTTATTTTGTTAGCTCTGGCGCACTGCAGTGAATTTAGGGCACCATGCTGTGGCCTTTTCATTAATACCTGGGAGGCTGTCTCTAGCCTATGGCGCTCTGGTATAAGGATTAGAAACATATATATAATTCACCAACTTCATATCTTGTGAGGCCATAGTTTTAATTATCCAAGAGAAGCACTTAGTTTTCTCTGCCTTTGTCTTGTGCTCTGAATTGGTGTTTTAGCTCTCCCATTTTTCCCCTCCCTCCTTACTCTTCTTCATTCTAGCAATTACATCTTGACTGCAGGGCACTCATATTTCCCTTCCAATACATCCAGGGGCTGTATTTTTATTGTTTGTCTTTGGAATTTCTGTATTTACCTCTTTATGTCTCTTGGCTTCTTTTTATGAAATCCCAATACCAAGTATACTTTGCTTACCTTGTTTAGCAAGAAGAAGATGACTTCTGACCATCCCAGAGAGGCAAAACCAGCCACACTGACAGCCAGGGGTCTGTGGAAGCTACAGATTATTTACTGTAACAAAATGACCTCTTTTGACAGAGTAAGAATCCAGTGGGAGAGAATTGGTAGGCTTTTCCTTGGGCATGTGAAAACGTTTATCTTGGCAGGCAGCATTGTAATTAACAGCATAGAATCAGATAAACCTCAATCAGAGGCCTGTCTCCACTTAATAGCTTCTGAACTTGGCCGTGTTTTCTGAGTCTCAGTTATTTCATCTGCAAAATGGAGTAATGACATTCAACCCCATAGGGTAATCAGAAGGATTAGATGAGAAATCCCATAGACCACGCAACATAAGAGCTGGGCTGTGTGCTCCATAAATGTTGGCTACAATTACTTTAATCTTTTTTTTTATTGTCATCATTATTTGTTTGAGTCATAGAATTTCTCACTTGGTGTATCCTATAGGAAGGATTATTCTTTGCTTTCTAAATGTAGCTTCTATTTTTCTGAAATTTCAACAGATGAAAGGAAAGTCCTTTCCCAGCACCCTGCTAATGTTGTGATAAGAACTGTACATTTGATGTGTTTCCCATCTTTTTGATATTGTTTGAGATACAACTATTTCCATGGCTCGCCTACCATGTTTGAATACAGGGTTAACTGATGCCTAAATATTTAGGG
Organism: Ctenomys sociabilis; assembly: GCA_004027165.1. NCBI lineage: Eukaryota > Metazoa > Chordata > Mammalia > Rodentia > Ctenomyidae > Ctenomys > Ctenomys sociabilis. The sequence continues at coordinate 74,233 of PVKA01003211.1, forward strand.
ACAAACACAGAGGAGCCAGAGACAACACCTACAAGGAAGTGAGCATCTCAGACATAAATGTATCTAGCTTGTAACAGAATTATTCAAACCAGGGCCTGGAAGCTGCCACTTGGATGCAGAGCTAAGATCTTGCTGATAGGCTTTCACTCCCACACACTTTCTCCTATGGTGCCTACTATCAACATGATAAAATATTAATAATCAGAAAAGGGCTTTCTGAAGAGGTAGCCTGTTACAAGTTGTAATGCATTAGTGACCATTCTGCATGATGCAATTCGAAGCATAGACTTTGAAAAAAACTCACCCCCAATCTATGGCGCGCTTGATTCAAATTGGCTGCTGTGGGCTAGCATGTCTCCTTGCATTTTACTTGTCATTGCTTGCAGTCCCTTGCACAATTTTTTTTCTTTCCCTTTCCTCCTATGATCAATTTCCTACTTGCACAGTACATCAGATCTCTCAAAGGCGGGTTTCTCATTCTTGAGCAAAACCTTCCACCCTTCTACTCTTTATTTCTGAGAGGTGGTGTGGGGGTGGGCAGGGGAGCAAGAAGCCTTTAAAATGAGTAAATTTTGTGCATTGTGAGTGTGTGTGTTTAAAATTCTCTTAAGTTGTTCTGCACCCAACCCAGCCACTTGGACTTACTTCTCATGAAATAAAGGAGTTGAGGCTAGTAAAGTCCGTTGGCTGGAACCCAGTGCCCCCATTAGCTATCTGAGTCTCCATGTGGTCTGCTGGCTTCATGATCATGGCTATAAGAAATGCATTGGTGACAGGGGCAGAGTGTGCAAAGGGACTGCACAGAACCGTCCTTTCCCCTGTGCGACAGCCTGAAGAAAAGCAGTGGACACACAGTGCTTGTCTTTGGAAACAGCAAAAGGGGTCTTATTTTTTTGCTTTCTTTTGTTTTTTGTGCTACTGAGAATTCAACCGAGGGGCTTTTATACAGGGCCGCATTCTCAACCCTCTTAAGTGTATTTTTATTTTGAGTCAGTCTTACTATGTTGTCTAGACTGGGAACAAACTTGCAATCCTCAGACCTCAGCCTCTGAGGCTCTTTGTGGGATAAAATTCATATAACTCAGTTTTTTACAAATTTGTCCAAAATTTGTTTTTTTCTCTCTCAGAGCTGATGGTGGGGGACAGAGCATGAGTGACAGCTGTAATTCATCTCCCAGGCAGGAAACTGTGGGGAGGATGACAACAGGAAAGGAGATGTTTCACAACCAGGCCCACATAGTTTGGCAGGAGAGGCTTGAAACACTCTGAGGGTGAAGAAAACAGGCTCAGAGAATGAGTTATTCTTCCTTTGATAGCTAAAGGAGGAAATTTTGCAGAGACTTTTGAATGTAGGGCCCCACAGAACTCTCATAAAGTGTTAAGTGTTTGCTGTTCCCTTACTGGCCGCCCATGCTAGGTGTGTGTGCATGTGCATACATGTATTCAGTTAAAATCCCCATAAAATAAAACCAACCACTTAAAAATGAACAACTCAGTCTATTCACAGCATTGTGTGACCACTACCTCTGCCTGGTTCTGGGACATGTTCATGATTCCCAGAGGACTTCCCATAGCCACTGCATTTATTTCCTGAGCACCATCATTGGGTAGCCTAAGGTGACACAAGCTCGGTGTCTCACAGTTCTTCCACCTAAAGGTCTGAAGGAGTCTGCAGGATCACATTCCCCAGGATTCTCAGTCCCACCTTCTCTTGTCTCTTCTTAGTTTCTAGCATGGCCAGTGTGCTTGGTGGTCCTTGACTTCCAGCTGTATCACCCTAATCCCTGCTTCCATCTTCAGGGGACTCTGTGTCTTCCCTCCGCTGTCTCTGTGTCCAAATTTACCTCTTTGGTAAAGACACCAGTCATACAGGATTAGGGACAACCCTTTTGACATAATGTTCACTTGATTACCTCTGAAAGCCCTATTTTCAAACATGGTCAGACTCTCAAGTATTTTGGTCTAAGACCTTGGCATATTCTTTTTGAGGAGCATAATTCAACCTGTAACATTCGTTAAACAGCTGTTCTTTTTCTGTCTCTCAGGCCCCAGAACCACCGGTCTGTTGCCTTTCTCCTCCTACTCTGGACATCTCATACAAATAAAAGCATATCACACATGACGTTTCATGTCTGGCTTCTTTTATTTAGCTTAATGATTTTGAGATTTTCCCATGCCATAACATGCATCACTACTTATTCCTTTTAATGTTTCAACAATATCATGCTTATTTTCCAAATGCAGAAACTAAAGCACATAGAAATTATATAATGTGTTCAGGGTATCACATTGTGATTTCAGAAGTAGAAACTGGATCTAGAAGGCTGGTGAAAGTTTCTGTACATGCAAAGGGAAGTGAGAACTAGACAACGTGGTCCAGAAACCCAAGAGAAAGGAGGCCATGGGCTGTCCAGAGCAGCAGAAGGATGCACAGGACATCTCAAGAATGGGGCCCAGGGCTGGGGAGATGGCTCAGCAGCATAAGGATGCACAGGACATCTCAAGAATGGGGCCCAGGGCTGGGGAGATGGCTCAGCAGCATAAGGTGTCCTACCAAGCTATTTACTTATTTAGTTATTTATTTAACAGGCCCCTAGCTATTTGTTAAAAAACTAGAGGAGGATCCTGGGGCTGGGGGATATGGACAGGCGCATATATGATCTTTGTGTCCCTGGCTTGAGCAAGCATTAAACCGTTTTTATGCCGTGGACTTGAGCACCCACAGATTTTAGTACAAATGGGGGAGACTTGAGACCAACACCCTCACATATCAAGAGATGACTGGATCTGTAGCGGAAAATGCCCACCAGCCAGTCTGTTATTCACCCAGGTGATAGCTCCTGTTACAGTTCCCGTGACTACTGTCTCCTAGAAATGATTTTTGGTCACTGTGATGCGTAGCTGGCCACTATGATGTATAAAAACCAACCGAAGACAGCCAAGTACTCCACCTCTGTACTTCCCTCTTGCAGACCTCCCTGGGCTTTGGGGGCCTGGCATTTTTGTAAGGATTGGTTCCTTGCCAGTGCCCATCTCATGTTAAATAAATCTGTCTCCAAGTCCTGGGTGCCATCTCAGTGTTTCTGTTTGCTGTTGTGTATCTACCTTATTGTGTAACGGTACTACTCCTGTACTCCTCTTGTTATTTTCTTGGCAAAATTGAAACAAACACTTTCAGCTAGAGAAAAGGCACATATTTAATAAAAAAATTCAGTCTTAAACATTTTTTTCTTAAGAATGTAGATGATGAATGTGAAATCTGCTCAAATCCTTGACAATTTTTGCCATAAATTCTGGGGGCAGGAGTAACATAAATGACCACATGTAAATCCAAAAGAAAAAAATTACTCAGGATTATCCCTGGCAATGATACTTGAACATGTGCAGATATGTTTATTCATCACACTGGGAAGTATGATGGTACTGTTAGGTAAAATGATTCTCCTCAGTTAATTTTGATTTTGCTTTCTCTTGTGCACAAAACAAAAGTGGTAGCTATTAATTGGATGGCTCCATTAGCAGAATAACTTCTTTACAAGTAATTAAATGATGCTGTTTTAGACCAGTGTCTTCAAGAGAAAACCAGTTAATTTAAATAATGGTTTGATTTTTTCCCCCCAACCCTTTTAGTTGACTAAAAACAAAGCTTCTGCATGTTCTTTCTGTTGAAGATATAGAATCTGACATTACTATAATTTATAACTTCACTGAAAAACAATTCAACAACGAAAACTGCAGATATAGATTTTGGCAGAGTACAGCAAAATGGGAAAAATAGTGTTATTACTAAATTAAGAAATCTATGGAACAGAAATGTATTTGGAATTAAATGCAGTGTGTTCATGGTTCATAATTGCACCCAAACAAGCTGAGATAGTCTCCCAACAAAATAGAAGCTACAGTTGACAGACATAACTATTTCTATTTATACACAGAGGAATAGAACTACAAAATATTTGTGATAGAGGTGGTGTTGAATTGAATAAGTACTGCAGCCTGGCAGAATGTGCTTTTAAATCTTTTTCTTTTTCTTGGCATGCTCTTAGATTTCAGAAGCATCTAAACCTTTGAAAAGCTACTTTGCAAATCAACTCAAGCATAGTACAATGTATATTGATCTTTTATGACCTTTTATCTTTTTTTTGAGTCTTCTAAATTTTGTTTGCATTTGTTCAAAATCAGCTGGTAATTTGTAGTCAAACACTGAAGAGCCGATGAGCCAAAAGATTTCAGCTCTTGAAGCTTTTCGGAAAATGCAATTATTGAAAAGAGAATTAGTTACAAAATGGAGGCAGAATTGAATGAATTAAATTTGAGATTAAATAATTAAGCTTTGTAATCTTTCAGTTTACAGGAAGGATATTCTGATGGAGTTTTACTTGTGTTTGAATAAATTCTCTACTACAGTGGAATAAAACTGAGAAAACCTATGATTTTTACATCTAAATTTAGCAGCATATTTTAACAAATCATAGAGCTGATTTGTATGATGAGTTTTATCTTATCAAATACTTGGTAAAGAAAGTTCACCCAATGACAAAAAAAGAAAAGGAATTATTGAAAGATTTAAAATAAAATATTAGGACCGGGGATATAACTCAGTGGCATAAGCACCTGCCTGGCAAGCACAAGGTCCCGAGTTTGATTCCTGGTACAAAAAAAGGAACACTAAAATGAAATATTAACATATTTCAGTAAGAATAAGTTAGAACTAGGGATATCTTTCATATATCAGTTCTTAGCTTACAGGGTACTGTAGCAATTGGAGGAAGAGTATTTCTTTTATTAAAAATACAATAATCACCAGATGCAGTGGTGCACACCTGTGACCCTATCACTTGGGAGGCTGAGAGAGGAACATCACTGTGAGTTCAAGGCCATCCTGGGCTTCATAATGGGTACAAGATCAGCCTGATCAGTGTAAGAAATTCTGTCTCTAAAATAAAAAAATAAAATAAAATGAAGAAAAGACAACAGTCAGCAAAGAAGTAAGATCCAACTGGAGGGACCAATAATTTCAACTTTGTGAACTATAACATTTGACTTCAAAAAAGATTTCAACTTTATGAAATAATTTAAAAAATGTATATCAAAATATGTATTTTGAAAATACCAAATGCATGGTATCAAACTGATATTCCTCTAGGACTGGTTAGGCTAAGTGATTATGAAAATAATATTTCATTTGTATTATTTTTATATGTTCAGACAAATTAATCTAATGAGCTTTTAAAATTCTGCCTGGACATACATTTTGTTTTTATTTTTAGAAATGACTTTACCTTTGAAAATAATTTATGACTTGAACTATTTTATAGGCCTATCATTATACAAACCAATTTGTCAATCTATAAATGCTTTCTCTGAAAAATTATAAAGTTTTATTTATTTTTCCCTCACTCTCAAAATTATCCCAGTTGGATAATAAATTATATGGTCACATAGTTAAAGCAGATGTCTTTTCTGAGTGTTGTTTTTTAATCCCATTACCTCATTTACAGCGTCTGACAATGATTCATGGCCATGATGCACTTCCAGGGGGGAGAGTGGCAAGAAGCGGAGACCGCCTCCTAATGAGTAAGAGATTTCCCAGCTGGGAAATGCGGAGGGGGAGGCCTTGGGGAAGGGCGGCTCTGCCCTTTCCTCTCCGGTGACTTCGCTCATCTCACTCTCCCATCACGTCAGTAGTAGTGACTTCCGGCTCTCACTGGTAACTCTTCATTCCATAAATAACCACTTTTTAAAAGTCTATTTTGATCATTGTAATTTCATGCATTAGTTATCTTTAACACATCATTTTGTTTATTTAGCTTGCTGTATGCAATTCCTTTTAGGGTAGAAAGAAAATTAATTCCTTTAGTATTATTTCATACTATGCACAAGCATTCCCACTGGTGATTTCATTGTCAAATAATTAGGTAATTGTGGTTTAAAAATGCCTATTACGCAGAAATCCACATGGTGGGTTGCGTTATATGTGATTAAGGAACACAGGTGACATAGAGAATGCATTATTTTTCTCTTTAATATAACAGAGTATGTGTTCTTGTTATCTAAAGACTCACATTCAGGGAAGTGTCAGAAAACAATTAGATTCAGGAAGTGAGGGCCCCCCGTATCTGTGGAGTGACCGGGGGTCAATTCTAGGGACTGAACCCAAGGCCTTCAAGCCGAGCTACATCTTCAGCTCTTTTTATTTATTTATTTATTTTATATTTTGATACAGGGTGTTGCTAAATTGTTAAGATGCCCAAGCTGAGATTGGATTTACCTCTGCCTCTGAGAGTTCTGGGATTAGTGACTTGTTAAAAGTCAGGGACTTTTCTACATATCGGACATTCAAGGGTGAACACAATGGCCAGTTTGTATCTTTATGGATCCTACCTTTGGGAGGAGGCAGGAGGCATTGAAATGAACAGGTATTATGAAGCGTGTCAGGGTAGATGCCTACTCAGGAGAAAAACAAATGGAGCCAGAGGGATACAGATGGGACCAATCCTAGTTTATTTCTTCAGAAACAGTCTTTTTGGTTAGGTGTAGAGACCTGAATGAAGTAAGAAAGGAAGCCATGGTAAGGAAGGAGGGCAAGCCAGGCAGGAGAGGAGCCGAGGAGGAGGTGCCTGGTGTGTTGGACAGAGGAGAGCACCGGACAGTGTGGGGAGGGGGAGAATTGGAGGACTTTGTGGGTTAAAGGCTTCAGACTCTTTTCTCAGTGAGTTAGAGAGCCGCTGGAAATTCTGAGCAGGCAGCAGCATAATATGACCAACATTTTTGCAAAGTGTCAGTCTAGCTACTATGACCAGGAAATGCAGAGAGGGAGGGGGAGGAAGGGAGAGAGAGAGAGAGAGAGAGAGAGAGAGAGAGAGAGAGAGAGAGAGCACAATAGGGTAGAAATAACAGGACCAGTAAGAAGTCTTTTTTAAAGGTCCTGACAAGTGGTGCAGGTTTACGCTAGGGAGGTCACACTGGGATTGGTAAGAAACCATGGGTTCATGGGTTCTGGATATATTTTGAGGGCAAAGAAAGATGACATAACTTTTGGTTAATTTCAGGTGGGAGAAAGACGAGGATATTTTGCCTGGATATTTGGAAGAGAGGAGTTGTGATTTACTGAGCAGAGAAAATTGAGAAAGGAGACAGACATTATCTCTGGACTTGCTAAACTGGAAATGCTTCCAGGCTGTGTAAGGAGCGCTAAGTAGCAGTTGGTGACTTATCTCTCTGTGGCCTGGTATCTTCATGGGTAGTTGGCAGCTGCTGATATCACCCCGCGATAGGACTGGACAGATAGCAAAAGAGTTAGCAAGTTAAAGTGGTTTGCTGGAGCTCGTGGTACCAACTCGGATGTTATTACCATAAATATCTTTGTTTACCTTTTTTTTTTCCTGAGAAAATTCAGACCCAAAGGATGGACTGTGTATTTTAGTGAGCAGAGTATTCAAAATTAGAGCCAGAAGGGTTCTTTAATCTCTGATTATTCAAACCTTCATTTGATAGAAGACCGGTGGCTTCCTGGACAGTCTAGAATCCAGACCCAGAAACCAGGGTTTGGTACCACACTAGAAGCCCACACTCTTTCCGTTGCAGAGTACTTCTCCTGTAACACTACTTTTCTTCGCTGGGTGTCTCAGTTTCGAAGGTGCTTGCTGAAAACCCAAGCTGGTCGTGGCAGTTCATCTTTATGGCCAGCCTGAGTGGATGGACAGATGCTGAGCCTGGCCAAGTCCGTTTATGAGTACGTCTGTGGGGGTGGTCCCAGGGATGACTGGCATGTAGGAGAGTAAACTGAGGGAAAAGACCCCCCCTCAGGTGAGTGGCACCATCCAGTCGAGCAGGGGCCCCAAGGGAAGGCGGGAGGAAGAAGGAGGATTGCAGCAACACAGGCTTCTGCTCTCTTCCATGGCCTTCCACCTCACTGCGAGCACAGAAGCTGAGAGCTGGAGATCACAGACTAACATCTGAAATCGCGAGCCAGAGCAGATCTTTCCTCCTATATGCTTTTTGTCACAGCAGTGAGTACCTGACCACCATAATGACATAGTATTTTTCCCATTTCACTCCAGGTTTCATCTTCAGAGAGGAGGGCAGGTAGCCCACATCCAGAGAAAATGCACATTCAGCTGAGGTTCCTGTTACTCCCTGTTTAGGAGGAGAGTGGTAACCATTTCTAACCTTCCAGGTGCTCAAGGTTTAAGAGCACGGGCTTGGCCGACTGGTGAGGGAGATCTTGCTCTGCAGAGCTAGGTTCCTTCCTTCCTCCCTTCCTTCCTTTCCTCTCTGTCTCTGTCTTTTTTCATTTTTCTTTTTTTTTTTTAACTTTTTGAGACTTTTTATGCAGTTTAGGCTGGCCTGAGCTCACTTTGTAGCCCAGGCTAGACTCAAATTTACAATAATCCTCCTGCCTCAGCCTTTTGAGTGCTGGGATTACACGAATATGCCATCACACCCAGCCCCATTTTCTTATTGCATGATCAACTTGGGTATGGTGACACATAGCTGCAATCCCAGCATTCTGGAGGCTGAGGCAGGAAGGTTGCAAATTTGAGCACAACCAGGGCAAGTTAGCAAAACTCTGCTTCAGAAATTTAAAAATGGGTTGAGGATGTTGTTCAGAGAAAAGGCTCTTGTTTATTTCCAAGTATTGACAGGAAAACAAAACAAAAACAAAGCAAAACAATAAAACACAAAAATTTCTTTAAGCTTCTGGAGCCACACTGGTCTCAGCCAGAGCGAGCAGAGGACAAAAGCTGCATCTGCTGTACACATGATGCCCCTGGGAGCACAGGTGTCTCTCCTGCTCTCTGTATCTCCTTGCCACGCTGTGTTCCTTTCCTTTCCTTTCCATCTCATCTATACCTCATGCCACCTGCCCCCCATCGTCCAGGTTAGTGTCGCTCGGATCTCTGCCATTCATCTTGAGATGGTGATTAAGATGTAACTTCCTCTCAGATCCTCTGAAAGCTGAAATTTCTGTGGAGGGGTTGTGGCAGCCTGGCACTCAGTGCATCATTGGCCCCTATTCATGAAGGCCTGAGTGCTGGACACAAAGGGAGCACAGGCCTGGTCATCCCTAGGGCTAACTCTTTCCAGTTTGGGTGAGCAGAGCTGGTAACAACTGCTAAGCCAGATAAAAAGATCCATCCCTCCCACGTGTGTTCTGGAACACCCTGATCCTCAGGGGTAAGAACTGGCCCCATCGGAGCCCGTGGAAAACAGATCTGTCCCGTCCAGTCAGCCGGAGACAGAGCCCAAGAGTAAGAACTTCCGGAAGTCAGGCCCTCTTTCCAGGTTCTCCTTGGGCATTTTTTGGCAAGGCAGGAAGCCAGTGTCTAGGCTGATGTGCAGACAGGAGCATTGGGGTGGTTGCAGAAGGCAAGGGATGAGGGCTCCACACTACATCCTAAGAATAAGCAATTGAATTCCTGTGTGTGTGAGCCAGGCTGGACCTTGGACAGTGGTGGTAGTATAGGGCAGGGAGTGGTCTCCTAAAAGTGGAATTTTAATTTTTTCAGCCTTCTGTTCAAACTCCTTTGCTGCTTCTATTTATACACTCAGGAGGAGGGTTGGAGTGTGCCAGCTAAGAGGTGTAGGGCTTCTTTTTGAGGTACTGAAAGTGTTCCCAAGAGATGTGGGTGATGAACGCAAATTCTGCGGATGTGCTCACAGTCACTGCATTGCATTCTTCAAATGAGTAAATTGTTTGTTGCTTGAGTTTTATCTCAACAAAGTTGTAAAACAAAGACAGAAAAGGAATGCTTTGTTGGCTTCTTGTTGGTAAAGGGACAAAGATTTTTCTGTAATTGATTTCTGTCCTCCCTCCGGTCCGATCATCTGCCAGGGTCTGTTCGCCAGGTGGGTCTTTGCCCCTGGCCACTGGAAGCTGCTGGCACTCTCCTGCCTCTAGCAAGTGCCTGGCCCTGAGCAGCGGTGGTCATTGTCTCTTCTTCAAGTAACAGAATCCTAGCTTTGGCCCAGAACTTTAAAGTTCTGTTAACACTTCTTGGGCAAACTCACTTCTTAGAGGGTTGCTTCTCACCCTCTCATGGTCTGTAGCTTCCAGTCTCCTGCTAGGCTCTAGGCAACAGGAGGGCTGGAATGAAACCCTATTGGGATTGTCCCCAGTGAGTGGTGTTCCAAGATGGGGAAGAGTTGGGGGCACATTGTTCTAGCAGGGAGGAATCTTTGTTTTGCTGGTAGTGTTGAGGATTGCCTGCAGAAGACAATGGTGCAAAGGAGACTGACAGGTAGTAAGAGCCTCAGGATGGGTAGAGTGATGGAAGGCTCGAGGAAGCAGGCCCATTCGAGGGAAGATGTAACAAGCTGTGGAGAAAGAAGTTCAATAGAAAGGTGTACGACAGTGCCCTAGTCTTTTGGTGCTGTTATAACTATCACAGAACAGGTGGTTCTAGCAGTGAACGTTCATTTCTCAATTTGAGAAGCTGGGTAAGCCTAAAACCAAGGCACCTGCTGATCTGGTCTCTGGTGAGGGCGCACTTCCTGGTTTACACATGGCCACCTTCCTGTTGTGTCCTCACAAGGAGGAGAGCAGAGAGCAAGCTCTGCACTCTCTTGTTCTAAATGTCACCACCAGTCCCACTGACAGAGGCTGCAGTGTTATCATCTAATTGCTCTCCAAAGGCCCCACTTCCTGTTGTAATCCTGACAAAGGCAAAGATTTCAAACTGTGAATTCTAGGAGGACGAAAGAAAACATTTGGCTTTTAGCAAAGTGACTATTGTGACTTAAAATTTTCCCCATATGCCTTTCTTTCCTGGAAAGTAAACTGACACCTGTGTTTTTATTGGTTCTCCATTCCTGGAGATTTCTTCCTCTTTCTTATCCTCAACAAAGGCCCTGCTTGGCAAAGATTTTCCCACTAGGGCCTCTAAGAAAATAAATTTCTTATAACCTGTAAAATTTCTGAGCACTAACTGTGTTTCAGGACAGGACTGTGCTGGAACATACTAGGTACTGAAATATGCACTCTTGTGTGTATTATACTGTTTTATCTCTTAATGAAATTCCTGAGTTTGTTAGGGTAAGTAATATTACCTGGTATAACATGCAGTCCCCAAATCTCAGTAGGTTAATACAATAAAGCTATTTTTTGTTCCTGTTACAGTTCAGCATAGGATGTGTGTGGTGTGTTTTTGGTTGGTAGGCTCTGCTTTTTGTAATATTTCAGGGATCCAGAATCCTTCATTCCATTTACTGGCTCTACCTCTATGAGGTCCCTGGGTCCTTTGTTGGTTCTTTCTATCCATCTGGCTAATGAATAAAAAACAATGCACTGGAGTCTATGGGAAAATTTTGTAGGCTAAGCCTGAAAATGGCATTCAGGTTCTGGTCCATATCACCAGAGCTCATTTACTCATGAGCTGCAGAGCATTCTGGGAAATGTTGCTTAGCTGTGTGCCCAGTGAGAAAATGGAGTGGATTTGATGAACACACAGCACTGTGTCTGTCACAGAGGATACTTATAATTGTCACTATTTTACAGATTGGCTAGCTTTAGCTGTCTTGTGGCAAACAAGGAGCTATTCCCTGAGGGGAAGCTTATCATTTGCTGTTCTAAAACTGCTTCACCTAGCTCAGATTCTGACACATGGGAATGTGTGTACTCCACACAACCCTCTTGAACTGACTGGATTGGAGAAGCCAGACCCCATAGCAGAAAAATTCTGAAATACACCCTCCCTTCCACTAGGACTTTCTGGTTTTCTGTTTAGCCGGAAGCCTTTCTCTCTTTGGCTGGGAGGTTCACTGCTGGAAGTCCTGCCTCCCTCTGGGCCAAGGCAGCACAGTAGACTCTCCCTATGCAGGTGGGCAGCCCAGGGTGCCTTGGGATAGCTCCTGCATTGAGAGGAGAAAATCCAGTGTTGCAGAAATATAGGGGCATGTCATGGAAGAGGAGAAAGAGGGGTGGCTGTGAGATCTGATACTTTTCTCTTTCTCACTAAGTAGAAAGCCTGGGGCTGGAGAGAGAGCTCAGTGGCCTAAGTGCCCACCTGGCAAGTGCAAAGACCCAGGTTTGATCCCCAGTACCATATATGTCATCCCTGTGCCAAGTGGGCCACCAAAACCAGGTGTGGTGGCACACACCTGTAATCACAGCACTGAGGACACTGAGACAGGACAATCATTGCAACTCTGATCTGCGTAGCGAGACCCTATTCCAAATACATCAATGAAGAAAAAAACTTTAAAAAGGAGAAGGGATGGTTGCATATGCCAAAGCTGAGAATTATCTCCTGTTATCATCTGATTGCTTTATACCTTCCCCCTTTACTCTAGGCAAGTTTAACCAAAGTTCACTTATTAGGCCTGGCTGGAGTTCTTTCTCCCCTTGCTACAAGCTGGGTTATCCCTATGACCCTTCAGAGATAGTCGTCCTTTCCTTCCTTGTTGGTCCTTTCACTGGGGAAAAATATTTCATATAGTTATTGATCCAGATGTTCAGCCTAGAAATATGTCCACTTTTTTTTTTTAAATTGGGTTTTCTTTTTTCCCCAGTGACCTCTTCAATGATTATCAGAGTGGATACCTGAGAAGAATGGAGACACATGAAGGAGAGACTGGTAACGGGTTATGAGAGGGAGGAGAAGGAATCCTCAGAGAATAGAAGTCAAAATCAGAGACTGGCGATACAGCCTGAAGAGCTTCATCATTATTAATTCAGGAAGCTTTAAGGAGAGCTGGTGAGAAGAAAAGGGCAGTGAAACGATCCTAATGATAAACCTGCCAAGCTGGTGAAGGTTATCCAACTTCTGAAAACCATGATGACTGTAGGCCCTTGTGCCTTTTTTCCATCCTTGAGTGACTTGCAGGACTGCTCTGTGCAGGTACCAGGCCCAGAAGGCCCAGTGGGGTGCAGACCCACAGCTTCCTGGCCTGCCCTGTGGATTATTCCAGGGTTCTGTGAAGGCTGCATGGGGATGGGTTGTTGAATGGCCATGTCTAATTGAACATGAAAATCTTACCAGCAAGACTGGCTGGGCATTGGCACCAGCTACTGTGCTGAACCAGGATTCCGAGCAGCTCCTACCACGCCAGCTCTTCACTGGGTAGTCTCTTGTGGAGGTTCAGGGCTGGAGCAGCTGAGACAATAGGTGGGTGAACGCCGCCCAGTTCAGGGTGCTTTACTGCTGTCACCACTAGCCCAGCACCTGATGCACACCGGCTAGCTTTGCACCTTGAGACCATCATCCCTATAGCGTGTGATGCTGTAGAGAGTGAGCTAGGACTAGCCGCGGGTCTCCTCTGGGGACCGTTCACTGGTGTCACTGGAGGGGTCAACGGGCCCACAGCTCACAGTTCCCCGGAGCCCGGTGGCCCACGGCCTTGCGTGGGCTCCACCATGTGCTTTTCCCTGCGGGATGCCTCCTTTCCTGCCCTTCCTTGGCATTTTCTCTACTGGGCACTTGCTTTCCAGCCTCATGCCTGTCTCATGAGAGGACTTTAATCACAGGCCAGGAGAAGGCAGTGCCATAAGGACGAGAGGATGTGCAGTGACACTGTACTATTTTCGTCTCTGCAAGACAGCAGCCAGATATTCTGCATTGCCCGCTCACATGAAGCTATGACCGCAAAATGCAAAACAACCCAGCTCCAGCATTATTAGCTTCTCTGGTTGTCTCAGCGCAGAACACCAGAGCGGGCGCGTGCTGATCTGCTTCCATTCCTCAGACAGCAGAAGTGCTTATTAAGCTCACTGCAAGGTAGCTGCAGGGCTGAAAAACATCTACTCCTTTTTTGGGATGGGAGGGGAAGAACTGCTTGCAGCCAGCAGATTTTTTTTTTTTTTTAAATCAATCGAATATGTATCCTCTCTGTTCCAAAAAGTATCAGGCTATTCTCCATCTGATATACTTCAGTTTAAACCCAAGACAGATAGCTCCAATACATTAAAATTTTTTAGGAAGAAATTAAGCATAAAGAAATCCTTATAGACAGAAGTTTTTTTTTTTTTGTTTGTTTGTTTTTTGTGTGGTACTAGGGATTGAACTCATGACCTTGTACTTGCCAGGCAAGCACTTATTCCACTGAACTCTCTCTCTGGCCTAAACACAGAATTCCTAAAGCTAGGGACAATGAGGCAGGAAGATCTTGAGTTCGAGCTCAGCCTGAACTATGCAGCAAGACCCTTTCTCAAAAAACTTAAAAACAAAGAAACATAACTTTAAACAATGTATTTTCTGACTCTCTGGTATAATTTAGCCTACCTAGACTTATAATAAAGAGACCTTATAAAAATACTAAAATAGTGGGCCAGCAAGATAGCTCAGCAGACTAAGTGCCTACTTAGGTAAGCACAGGGACTGGAGTTCAATCCATATGTACTGAACCGGCAACAGAGACTGGGCATGCCTGTAATCCCATAGCAGGGGAGGCTGAAAACAGGAGGATCACTAGAAATCTGAGCTGCATAGTGAGACCCTGTGCCAAATACATTAAAAAACAAAACAAAATATTAAAGTAGAGAGAGGTCGGAACTACCTTATGATGCTTTGTACACTTTCTCCCAAATTCCTTGACACCAGGGGACCATGATCTTGCACCACAGAGATCTAAAGACCAGTTTTGAGGCAATGCCAACAAGCACAGATTCTCCAAGGACATATTTTAAATTTAAATGGTAAATGACACATGTTTATTGCATGCTACTCCGTAACCTCTTTTACTGTAAGATGGTGTAGTGTCTGGTTTTTATTAGCTGCCAAGATGCTTTTGCCTCCCCCCTTTGGTCAGCTGGTCACTCCTTCTCTGCCCCTCTGTGCCCCAGGGTTGCTTCCTCTGGTGGTCACCATGCTGCTCCCTGCAGCAGAGCCAGCTCCCACTCCTTCACGCAGCTTCAGCCGAGCAGGAGGAGCCCAGGAGAGGCCTTGGCTTGGAGGTGGCAGAAGCCCCAGGACCTCAGCCCAGCTCTGGCTGTCATGTACCTGCAGGATCCCCAAGATCCTGCCTACAGTGTTGTCCATTCTTCCTCATCACTGGGATTTAGAGACAGTGCATTTCACTCCCAGGGTGGCTGAATGAGAGAGAGGAGAAATTGAGAAAGCTCTCAATTTGCTTTGCATTGGGGCAAAACCACTCTCTTGAGTCTCAGTTTTTCTGCTATATGCAAAATGCACTTATAAAGTCCTATCCTTACATGGAAATATAATACTGAGAGCTATTTATGCCTGAAAATGCACAAGTTTGCCAAGGGCCCGGAAGGTGACTACTACATACCACTTAAAGGGACACAGTCTCCTTAAAGAAGTGGCCAATTCCATCCATGGAGAATAAATGCGTGGGATGAGCCTAGAAAACCCCATCACCCTGAAATGCAAAGCAACTTTTAAAGAACACAAGGACATGTCCAGAGAACCAGAAACTAACCTGAACAAGCTGTACTGTCTCAAGTCAGGACAGTCTAAGCATCAGGAAGGTAACTGCAGCAGGCTGGGGCATGGTGGCACATGCTGGTGATCTCAACACTTTGGGAAACTGATGCAGGAGTACCACAAGTTCTAGCCCAACTTGGGCAACTTAGAGACCTAATGAAGTCCTGCCTCAAAAGAAACAAACGCATGTGAGGGGCCAGGGCAGCTGCAGATATATCCCACCATGAAGGTTTTGGGTTCAGTCTCCAGTATAAAACAACACAACACAAAAGAAAAATGTGTTGGAATATATTCAGTACCTTTATACTGCTAGTGTGTAAGTGATTCTTGAAAGACAAAAATCTCGTTGGTCACCTTTGGAGGAATCTGGGAAACTCTTGTTGTTTTTAAAACTGGTAAATCAAAGAATTAAGCAGTTATATGTGTTTTATGAATTCTACCTAGGCAAACTAAATAGTTGACCCAGAAGTTTTTCTTTATACAAAGTATACCAGCTGATACATAAAAATCAAATGGTGAAATTTGAACATAGCATGTTAAACCCCAAGTGAATCCATGGATCCAACCAAGCATTCTCAGCATTGCACTACTGAGTTGGAGGCAGATAGTTCTTTGTGTGTGTGTGTGTGTGTGTGTGTGTTGTCGGGAGCAAGCGTCCTTTGCATTCTAGTACACTTACCAGAGTTCCTGGCCTCTCTCCTCTAGATTGCATTGGCTCCTTCTCCAGTGTGATAACCAATGTTTCTAGGCATTAGCAGATGTTCGCTGGGAGAGCAAAATGGCTCTGGTCAGACTCCTGCTCCAGGCCATAGTCATGAGTGATGGATCATGTCACAGAGAGGACAGCAGGCATTCAGATCTCTCCTCATCGAAGGGGAATATACACCATCCTTTTGAAGTTTGTACACAACACAGCACAACACGGTACAACACAACACAAAACACCCCTGAACAAGAAGAAACTGATTTAAACTAAACCTCTGGATCTAATTTCTGCTTTAGAAACTCCACTCTCTCTCTCTCTCTCTCTCTCTCTCTCTCTCTCTCTCTCTCTCTCTCTCTCACACACACACACACACACACACAATAATAGCCATGCATTGATACTTACCAAGATGAATGATGGGTGTGTCAATTTCTTTGTGCCATTGTCTAATTTTCATATTGTTTCTATGGCTATTTTATCTTTCTGACTTGTTCTTGAGGTCCTGTCTAGAGAGTGGCTACAAACCCTGATCTTTCTCTTGAGATGCAATATGCATATGTACCAGTTGCCCAAGATGACTGTAATTATTATACATCACCAACATATACTAATGAAACAATAGAATCATAATATTAAAAAACGCTCTCAAAGGAACCCCTGACAACCTTGCTAGAAGTTTTTATCTTTTTCCTTACGTTCTGGGGATTGAAGCCAGGACCTTCCCAATTGATACATACCCAGCATCCCCACACACACACTTTTTTTTTTCTTAATTTCAAGACAGAATGTGGCTAACTGCCCCAAGTATAAGCTCAAACCTCCCCTCCTGCTTCAGAGTCCCAGAGTGCCGCACTTACAGCAATGCTTGCAAGCTTGGGTGCTTGAAGGTTTTGCCCATCCATTAGCTTTACCCCACAGGGCCTAATTTGAACACAGTCACTGAGGTGAGTTCCAGGTTTAACTCTGCAACCAAGCCTTCCAGTGCGTATTTGGAAGTTACTAGAGAAAGAGAAGGGTCAGGCCTCATCCTCATGTTAATTAGCTATTAATTGCTGAAAGTAATGTATTAACTAATCCATGATTTTCATAAATTTATTGGTTCTCTGCCTAATGAAGATTCTCCTGCATTACCTTTCTTCATACATCATTCCTACATGAGAGGCAAGTTCCTCGTTTTGTCCCAGAGCTTGGTGATGCAGAGGGTGACAGGCGCTCAAATCTGAGGCTTAACAAAGTTGATGTGTCCTGAACAGAAGGTGGAGGGAGTGGAGACACACAGGCATGCAGGCTGGGAGGGATACAATGTTCCAGTGAATTAATAATGTATATGTACTTCCGAAGATAGGCAGGCAGATGGCTCTGAGCATCAGAACAGTGGTTTTGAAGAATTAACTTAAGCCTTTTCCCTGTCTGCCTCCAGCCTGTCATTCTGCTGTCACCAGCCCCTCCCGGCCTGAAGGCAGCCAGGCTATCTCACCTTTGTAGCCTCTGGACAGTTGTGGTAGAAGCTAAAACAAATACCTAGCTTTGTACCTCTTGCTGGCTTGCTCACCTTTGAAGGAATTGTGCTTTTAGAGAAAAGTGTTGGGAGCAGGCTAGCTTTATATACACCCCCCATTCTCACAGCTAGATGGAGCTTCCCCGGGTAAGAAAAAGGAAGAAAGGCAGGAGGTTAGTTATGGTCCCACAGACACAGGAATCTGAGGGACAAGCCCTTTGGAAGACCTTGCTTCATGTAGCTTCTTCAGCCTCACAAAAGCAGATCTTCAGGACTGGTCAACAGAGCAGTGTTTCTGCCTGCCTCACACGTAGGATGTGGGCTGTAGCAGGCCTCTGGGGCTGAGGTTCTTGGTCACAGCATGAAAGAATCCCAGGTTCAGAGAGCAACAGTAGTTAGTTGTACACTGTGGTCATGTCACCTCTCTTTCTCTCGTTAGGGCTGCCAAAGGTGCCTTTCTTTACAGTGCTTATTGTGGTTTTGTGCACACAAGTCAGTCTTTGGCCAGGCTGCTGTGAACAAAAAGTTTCTTTGTCTTTTGAATTCTTAAGAAAAAATTCTGCATGTTTTAGGAATGTTTGGGTAGAAGTGATTAGACAAGAACTTCAACAAGTTTAAACAAGGAGAGGACCTTTGTTCTAAGGGTCTGGCATGTAGACCAATATGAAGCATATTGGAAGACAGGGTTTTGAAGGCAACCAACACACATGTCTCTCTTCTCTGACCCAATCAGCAGCAACTGGAGATTGAGCCTAAAGCCTTCACACTGAGTTATATCCCCAGACATGTTTGTTCATTTTTATTTTGAGATAGGGTTTGTTCATACAGCCTGAAGAGCCCTTGAGTTACCCAGTAAGGTCTTTCCCAGAGGCAAGCTACATCCTCAGGCTTATGTCCTACCTTAGACCTTCTCTGAGAAAGTAGCCTGAGAATCTAAGTTTCAGAAAGATGTGTAGCCTTGTTCATATTATCCAGTGGAAAGATAATATGAATGACAGCTTCAGCCACTATAGAGAGACTGAACTAATTTTGTCTTGGGCTCTAAGAAAATCCTCAGGGAAGGGTTTCCTTGGCCTTCTTTCATCAGACACTGGAATCTGGAGTGGCCACAGTGGACTAGGGAATTATCTCATGTGATAACATAATGTGCTGCTGCTCAAAAAATAACAGTAAGTACAGTTTAGAACAAACAGTTCATTGGCATCTGGGCTCCAGGCCATGGGTGTTATCCTCTAGCAGAAAATTTATGTACAATCAGAACAGTCCTGAGACTTTGTGGAAGATTAAATGCAGTAGACTAATCTGGTGCATGAAATTTCAAAGCAACCCAATGATGAAGCGGCAGCATAGGTACTGGTGGGGGCCTTTAGCCACCTCTACACTGAGAATCAGAAATGAACTGTCTTAGCTGAGTGACTTGAAATGTTTTGAATGTTACCAGAAAGGAAACTGCTAATAAGTCAGATCCAGTCAAGTTTTGTCCAGTCAACCATGTCCAACATGGTTGCTAAAATGATTAGCAATAAAAGGAAGGTTTAATCATTTGAAAAAGGATAATATGTAGGTTGCTTCGAGAACATTCCTGGAATCAGTAAGTCACTGTTCTTGGTTTCCTGGGACTTAGTTCACAGTGTCTAGCCATCCACATACTTAGAGGATACTGTACCCATGATGCAAAAGGGCCTGGCTACTCTTGGAGCCAAGGGTAGACCTTGGAATCACCAATGGAGTGCTGGTTTTATGAATATAGATAAGGCAAGAGTTGTGGGGTCAGGAGGGCTTCCATCAGATTTTAGAAGAAAGCCTTAGAGGCCAGGCAGTGTGCTCTTGAGAAGGTAATGGGTAAAGCCAGGAGCTTGAAGCTAAAAATAAAGTGGAGTCCCCAGAAATTTGGTGAAGCTAGGCACATGGTAAATATGAGTAGAGTTGTAAGGAGTGAGAAAATCCAGCCTACTAGAGAAAGTATGAGGACTACACCCATGGGCAGTGCCGCAGGCCCAAGGGTACTTTAGCCATTTGGAATTCACATCTCAACACAGCTTCATGTGGATCTGCAGGATTTAATGTTTTCCTCATAGACTTTTGATCTGATTTCTTGCTATTTCCCTGTGTCTTCCTTTTGGAATGAGAATGCTTACCAGAAAATAAAGTTATTATGTGCCAGCAAACCAATCCTCAGTGTGCTGATGTGGGGGGGGGTAAATCATATGATCAATGAGCTAAACAGTGTCCCAGTCTCTGTCCCTGTCATGCTTATGCCAGATGACTTCAAGGTCTATAGCAAGATCAAGGTAGACAATCATCTCTTTAATAAAGAGAACCTCCCCAGTTGCTTCAAGTTCAAGGAGTACTTCTCCATAGTGTTCCACAACTTCCTTGAGTAATTCATCATTGATAACCAGGACTTCCAAAACTCAGTGATGTGCAGTGCCCCCATCAACAGTGACAGCCAGGGACACTGTGGTACTCATTTCCTCACCATTACTGCTAGTGATCCACTAGCAAAATTTTTACTTACTGTCCTCATAACCTTATATTCTGCTGGACTAGAAGTTCTAGTTCCAGAAAATAAGGGTTTATGCAACCCCCCTTCCTCGACAATGATACCATTAAACTAAAAGCTAAGATTTCCCCCTGGTCACTTTGGTCTCCTTATGCCTCTGAGTAAACAAACTAAAAAGGGAGTCACAGTCTTGTCGGGGTGATTGACCCAGACTATCAAAAAAAATTAGATTACTACTCCACAATAGAAAAAAATATATACATACAGTACAAGAGATCCCTTGGAGCACCTGTTAGTATTACCATGCTGCTATTAACACCAATAAAAACTACAATAACCTAATACAGACACAAATGACAAATGGTCCAGAATCTTCAAAAATATATGTGTCATTCCACCAGAAACAAAACAAACAAAAACACCAAGACCTGCTGAGGTGCTTGGTAAAGGCCAAAACAATACAAGATGAGTAGTAAAAAAAGATAGTTCTAAATATGAGCTATGACCCTGTGATTGGCTACAAAAAACGGGATTATAATTGTACTATTTTATCCCCATATGTTTCTGTTATAATATTGATTGACTTAATTCTAGTTGTTAGGGATTATTAAATCTGCGCTAATGTTGAAGCTATAAAATAATTAAGCATAAGCATCAGGGGCTGGCCAAATAGCTCAGCCGATTAAAGTGCCTGCTTAGGTAGGCACAAGGGCCAGGAGTTTGATCCCCGGGCCTGCTGTGCTGGCCCTGTGCCCAGGGTGCATTGAGACAGCTATTGAGACTGGACATGGTGGCATGTGCCTATAGTCCCAGCACTTGGGAGGCTGTAAACAGGAGGATCAATATGAATCTGATCTATTATCCTGTACACCCTGTCCTAAATACAAAACAAATACACAAACAAAAAACATAAGCATCAAACAAAAGCAAATTTGCCATCTATTTTAATAATAAAATTAGTGTGTTTCTGTTTGTACACAAGATAGTTATAATATGTTTGGCACAATTATATAATTACATATCTTTGTATCTAGAGATTGGTTTAAAAAATATGCCTGCTAACCAAGTTGACAAGGGGTGGATTGTAGTGGCTGATACATTGCATCAACCTGAGAAATTAAAAGCTTAACTAAGTCATCTCAGCACTTCCACACCTTAGAGTGGTTCATCACTTTAAGATGCAAAAGAAAATTGAAAAAGGATGGAGTGTCCCATTTCCTTGGAGGAGCTCCTGTCTTCTCCATCAGATTGGATGTCGTCTCCTGGCTTCCAGTGTAGACTCTTTGGCCTCCACCTTGCGTCCTTCAGCCTTCTGGTGTAGACTCATCAACCTTCCATTGCAGATCCTGTATCAGCTTCCTGACAGACTTGCACAAAACACTACAGTGAGCTCCTGAACTTGGACTGAATCCTTCAGTCTGCAGTACTCAGATGCCCTCTGCACGCTTCTTCATCAGACTCTGTGGCTGACCATCATAAACCAATCTTATAATTTCTCATACATTTTTACATTTTGTGTTATATCTGTTCCTCTACTAAAACCCTGACTGCATTGTGTGTTGGTAGTGTTTAACTTTCTTATTTTTTTTTGTAGTCCTCACAGCTAAGAGTTTGCTTTAAGACTCAGGGAAGACTTTGGATGTGGATATTTTAGCAATGCTGGAACTGTTATTTTAGAGATGGATGCAATCCACTCTACATAAAAGATGTGTGAGAACCTTTTGCTGGACCAGAGATGGAATGTTACAGTTTGTGTCTGATTATGCAACTAAAGGTTCACGGTACCCTAGGCAGGGCTTTTGAGAGGTGATTAGACTATGGGGTGCTGTTCTTGTTGGTGGATTAGTCCATCAATAAAGTTAGCAGTAAATATGCTGTTAGGAGGTGAACCCTGATAGGACAAGATGGGTCACTGGCAGGTTAATCTTGCTTCCTGGGTTTTGCCTTTCTCTCTGCTCTCCTGCCCTACTGCCACAAAATGAGCATCTTTCCTCGCTGAGGCCTTTCTGTCTCAACTTTTTGCTTTGCAGTCTGGCAAAACAAACCTCTCCTCATTTAAGTTGGTTATGTTGGGTATTGTGTCTCAGACACACACACACACACACACACACACACACACTCAGATGACCTTTCTTCATATTACTTTTCCTTATCATATCTTATCCCCCTCCTCCTTAACACTCTGGATCAATCACTGCTTGTTTTTTGTTTCTATAACAAAGTAACCAAGTGTGGGCACTTTATAAGAAAATAGGTTTATTTGGCTCACGGTGGGTAAGAGATCTAAAAGCATGACACTAGAAAACTGTTGAGGGCCCATCTGTGTCACATCATGGCAGAGAACTAGAACAGGACCTGGACTTGTGCAGAAGGGGCTGAAGGTAAGGAGTTGCCTCACTTTGTAACATCATGCTCTTGAGAGAACATCACACCTAGAGACTGTGACATTAATCCTTTTCTGGGCAGTTCTCCCACAAGCTAATGATGTCTCACTAGGCCCTGCCTGTCAAAGGTCCAGCCTTCTCAGCATAGCCCAATGTTGGGGACGTGCTCCAGCCAGTCCCCATGACAGCACTTGCACTGTCTAGTCACTGCCCTCCCTGCCTTTCCCACTCTTACATTACTCATGATGTTTGTCCACCATGTTCCTGGACCCAACCAGCTGAGCGACATCTACTGGCTCTTCAGGTCCAGCCTCCCTGCTTCCTCCTCCTTGGATCCACCCTCTGTGCTGCTTCCTGCTTTGGACTCCATGCACCATGCTCTCCATGTTGTACTCCTAGAATTCATTCTTGCCTTGGTGATCATACTCTGTTTATCTTTTCTGCTGCATTGCAAGCTCAAGAGCAGAGTCATTATTCATTGTGGAGAATATCCAACACTCACCTCACAGAAGTTGCTCCCTAAATGATGGCTTATCCACAAGTGAGCAGATCAGTGTTTGCTCTCCACCAGCATGGCTCTTCATCATATTGCTGCGCAAGGGCTCACAGAGCCTCTGAGTCTTGCTTATAAGGACTTAGGGTGGAAGACTTTCACTCTCAGCAAAAGCTAAGCCATCTGAAGGAGACAATGAAAAGCATTTATCAGTGTAAAAAGATTCAGTTCCATCCAACCTACCATGCTGCAGATATTTTCTTGGCTATCAATAAGCATGCTAGGTATAAAAATAGAGGTTTACAAAGCCGACATCTCATAGGAATGTCACTTGCTTTGTAAAACAAACCACCTTTGTTTCTGGTCTTCCAGCCCAGTAACATAAGACAAAGGAAACAGCCTTTGCAAAGTCCAATATACCCTTTCTTGTAAAAATCTCTTTAATTTGACTGCTCTTCTCATTTCTCATTTATGCTCTGGTTTATGCCATATTCATCTCTCTTCTAGATAATTGTAACCTGGCAAGCAGCAGACTTCAGCTTCCATAGCATTTTCTTTTAAACCTTTTCTACCCTCCAAGACTGGAGCAGGTGACTTGGCCTTATGCACCTATACCTTATACTCAACTGTCTTTTTGACATTTCTGTATCCCCTGTAAGACCTAGTTGGTTGGCTGTTGGTATGCAACTTCCTTAGCATTCCAAGCTTATTCCTATCTGTATTTCCATTGCCTGCATATAAGTACTAAATTAATATTTATTGCATGAAGCAATTACAAAGGTATGTATCAAAATATTTTGAACACACATCTCCTTTTTTAATAAATGCTACTAAATGGAGCAAGACACATTTATATTTTGATGTGAAAAACCAGGCTACTTAGTAAATTGAATTTAATTGGATTAGAAAGGTCTTTCATTTCCACCTTTGTCTTTGGCTTTTCAGTAGAGATGAAAATTTGCGTCAGCTAATGTGTATTGAGAATTCTGTCTCTCAACCTGAGGCCCGGCTTTTGCACATCTGTTCCCTGTTTTTCCATAGTTTTTCATCAGTTAATTGGAGGGAGTAATTAGACATGTTAGCAAATAGTGCTATAAAGAGTGGGTTTCCACCTTCAAGGAATGTGTGTGCTTCCCTTAGTACCTGAGTTAGTACTAAAAAGTTATTTGTTCCCTGGGAATTTGTAATATTTTGTAATACCTGGGAAGCCCAAGCTATTTGTTATTACAAATGGTTTTGAAGTCCTTTAATAAAAACACATCTTTTCACTGCTCTGCTCACAACTTCAAAGCTCTCAGAAGAAATCTTCAAGTTTTACCTTTGTTAAAAAATGCAGTCATGGGGCCGGGGAGATAGCTCAGTGGAATAAGTGCTTGCCTGCCAAGCACAAGGTCCTGAGTTCAATCCCTGGTATCCCAAAAAAAAAAAAAAAAAAAAAAAAAAAAAAAATGCAGTCATATGTTAGCTTTCAGAAGACCTATACAAGTAAATCCCAACAGCATCTTTCTGTCTGCTCATGCACATGAATTCCAACAATACGATTTTACTTTCAAACTGAACAAGAGGAATTTTTATAAAATGTTGAGGGACATGCAATACCTTCTAGAAACAAACAGTCCATTCATAAGAAAAGGCCCCATGAAGAGTAAGACTGCAGAGAAAACAGGTTTAGGGGCCAGTGAGATAGCTCAGCAGACTAAAGGGCCTGCTTAGGCAAGCACAGGGACCAGGGAATGGGGTTCAATCCCTAGCAACACATACCACACCAGCCCTGCTCCCAGGGTGAGCTAACCAGGCCACAGAGTCCAGGTGTGGTGGCACATGCCTGTGATTCCAGCGCTGAGGTGGCTGAAAACAGCAGGATCACTATGAGTCTGAGCTGCATAGTGAGACCCTGTAACAACCAAAAACATTAAAACCAAAACAAAACAGGGGTTTTAAAAAGTGACATTTTCATGGAGGAAGTGAGAGTGAAGCATGAACTCTCTTCCTTCATTTAACCATAGATAGAGTATGGCTATTAGGGCCTCCAGAAAGAAGGGACACTCTGAGATTTGTGCCATGAAGGTATTTTGCCTGTTTGCCTGGCAGCAGCATCCAGGGTTGGGTGCCTGGAAAAGAAATCTGTGGACCCAGGAAATTGAGACATTGAATCTGGATGTCAGGGATACCTTGGGGAAGGTACTGAGGAACTGCAGATGGAAGGAAAAAGTAACTCCTTCTGTTTCCCTCATCAAAGCATGTAAAACACAGTGGAACAAGATGCTGTTCTGTTCTGGTGATGTGAGTGAGAGGCGCCTGTCACAGCAGACATGAACTGAATGAAATCTTGCAGGATTGCTTGTGCAGTAGAAAAAGAAGGAAAAGCAGCTGGAGTCTCAATGGCAAAGGAGGGAAAGATAAGCCCGCATGATGTGGGGACAGAGACCCGGAAGCGAAAAGACCAAGTGTGCGACGTGGCTGGGGAAGATCCATCTAGAAGTCATGTTGGCATCTCTGGCCCCTTCGATCCCCAGGAGAGTTGCGAGCAAGCATGCTCTTCCCTGTGGTGAATGACAAGCATCCTCCTACTAACTCAGGTTGGAGGCTGGGTCAAGTGCACCCCTAGTGTTTAATCAGCCTGTTTGAGAGAGGTCTGTACACACAGAATATGGGGTCAACAGATTCTAGGGGAGGGCTGCATTGACTGGGCATTGGAGAGAAGAAAGAAATTCACAGGCATCTATGCTGAGCATTGATCCATGTCTCTCCAAAACTCATACTGAAGTCTAAACCTCCAGTAGCTTAGAATAGGGCCTATTGGGAGATAGAGTCTTTAGAGCAGCTCTTGGGTTAGATTGACATAGGCCATGAGAGTAGACTCTAATCCAAATGATGTCTGATATAAAGGGACATTTAGACACAGATGCAAACACACCCAGGGAGAGCACTAGGTGAGCAGGTATATGGCATCTGCAAGCTGAGGTTAGAGACCCAGGACAGAACCTTCCCTCATGATGCACAGAAGGAGCCAGCTCTGCAGATGGGTAGATCTTGTACTTCCAGCTTCCAGAACTCTGAGACAACAAATGCTGCTACCCTGTCTGTAGCTCTTTATTGCAGTAGCTCTAGCAAATAAATACTGTTGGCTGGTGCTTTACTTCAGGGGTCTATGGAGAGAAAAATAATTCTGGCAACTCTGCAAAGCAAGGCTCGGTTTCTTCCAGCTCAATGCCTGTAAACCCCAATGTAAAAGCTATTTACACAACTACCACACAGACCTTAGCTGATCTAGTGATTTCTGTCATCCTAATAAGTGGTGTTCAGGGACTCACAATAATTGTGAACTTGCTTCACAATCAGAGATGCAGTATGTGAGTTGGGCTGGGGTCTTCCTGGGGGTCCCTATGTTTCTTCTGAGGCTGATATTCACAGTCCTGTCTAACTGCAAGAATTAGGAGGGACCCAAAGCTTGGGGACAGAAAAGCTGCCCTCCTTACATTTCCTTAGGCTGCATGGTTCCTTCCAATGGAATTTCTATTCATTTGAAGAAGACAAACTGTTGGGAAAAGATCAAAATATCCGTATTTCTTGTATATATAAATGGTTCTCTAAAAGCATTCTTTTTTTTCCCTCTTCCTTCTAAAAAACATACAAGTATAAATGTTAATTAGAGCACAGTTACCCTCCTAGCAGATCAGCTTCCGGCATGTGGCCAGTAGATACTGACCCTAACAACAGCATAATAAACCATATGTTGCTGAAATATGAGAGAGGGAAAGAGAGATGAGTGGATTTACAAGTCAGAGTGTGCACACACCGTGTGAGCGTGCACATTAGCCGTCAGGACGTGGCTTGTGCTCTCCTTCACTTGTGAATCCTTTGAAGCCTTCACCTGTCCTGTCACAGCAACTCTATGCTTGGGTCTTGCACACAATATCGCCTCCAGGTCTCAGGTGCAATGTATTTCCAGTCTCTGCTACTCAGTTAGGTCCCATAGTGCCACAGGTCTTGATAGGGCTATTGGAGTAGTCAATCAAAGTAACAGAGGAGGGAGAAAAGGACAGTTGGAGTTGAGGGCAGAGGCACGTCTAAATTCAAAGAACTCTGCAGAGGTGGGTGGATTTGGATTCACATCACATGGCTCAAATGTCCTCTTCCAGTGAGTCTCTCAAATTATTTATGCAAAAGGTCTTCTGACATCAGGGAGGGGTCCTTGTCGACCTAGCTTTTCTGAAAGGCAGTGCAGCATAGTGTCTAACAGGCTCGTCTTTAGAGTCAGGCCATTCTGAGCTATAATTGTAGATCTATCTATTAGCTTTGTGGACTTAAGCAACTATTTTAAAGCTCTTGAGTCTTAGTGTTCTTAAGCTTTTACCTTAGTGTTGAAATGGGTATAAACCCCATTAACAGTAAAGTGGAGAGCTAAGTTGTGGCACATTAATGTAATGGAAAGTTCTGTAGCTATCCTGATGAACAGGCTGCAGTGACACACTGCACAACACGACTGCACACAATAGTATGGATGAATGTCACACAATTAATATTGAGTGAAAGGAGCCAGATACAAAAGCAACAATATATGTGCACGCATATAAAGTTGAAATTCAGGTGAAGCTAGTGTGTGTTGCTAGGGACTGAGGCAGGAGTAAACAGATGAAGACGTGTTTGGATGTGTTCTGTCTCTTGTCTTGCTGTGAAGTCCAATCTGTGAAGGGTATTGAATTCCAAACTTAACATTTGTGTAATTTTCTGTCTCTTCATTATACTTAAGTAGAAATTCTTTTTGGAAAAATGGATCATACCAGCACCTAACTCAGAGACATGAGGATTAAATGAAACAATGAATGCAAACCAACTAGTGATATCTAGTGATAGCGAGTGCTAGATATATGTTAGTAACTTAGCATTGCTATATCCTTGCTAGTTTGATGTGACCAGGTATTCGGGGACACATTTTTATTCCTCCCCCAAAGATCTGTCCCATACGGGACATCAAAGCTTTTAAATAGGAAGATATGTAAAGGAAGCAAACCCTTTACCTCCATCCTGTCTTACTCAGAGCCACATATTCTAATGGGGTGGGGAGAATAAGGGAAACACTTGCCCTGGGAACTCTGATTTGAGATAGGATAATTATCTAAATATTTTTAAAAACATTGACTTAACATGAAGCAAAACCCACTCTATGTCCTCCCAAGTGTGCAAAAATAACTTGGCAGAAGAGAAGAAGCCAATTTCTGCTGTCCTTAACTCATTTATACTCCCTCTAGCTTCTTCCCCAGATAAAAATAGCAGTTTATCTACTGGCAGACAAGAGCCTTCCAAAAGACACACTCCATTTGGAACTGGTACTCCTCATTGTTGATTTTCTATAATACACATGTTTTTTGGTATAATACATTCTCCAGAATGTCCTCTGTCAACTCAGTAAAGAAGACAAACAACAGCCTAATCTTGAAAACAGGGTCTCTCCATAAACCAGCTGACACTAGCTCAGTTGAGTTTCACCCCACATAAAGATTTTAATAAACGAACCTCACTGGTCAGCATATTGCTCTGGCATATTTAAACATATCACATGCTTTCTGCTCCTGTCTCCAGTTCTGCAGCTTTTGCACAAAACAAGCTCTGGGTTCACAGAATGTGATGAGACTGAATGGGGACAGTTTCTCCTCTGCAGGCCAGACCCATGGTGTGAGGGCACCAAACAGATTACACAGCAGGGCTGTGGCAAGAGCCAATGGTGGAAGGCTGGTGCTCAGAACTGTGTGTTTCCTGCACCAGGATCAGCATGGAGAACCAGGAGGACATAAGCTGGAAGAAAGCCAATTTCTCACGGGGTGTGCTCCAGGGGCTTCCTACAGTTTTCCTTTCCTTTTCATTTTGTGTTAGAATCTCATCTCTCTTCATCCAGCTATCAGGGTTTTTTTTTGTGTGTGTGTGTGGAACCAGGGATTGAACTCAGGCCTTTGTGCTTGCCAGGCAAGCACTATTCTACTGAGCTATCTCCATAGCCCCTCAAGTTGGCTGTTTGTCATCTTGAATCAGACTCACTGGCTTCTAATCTTGGCCCATCCACTTGAGACTTCTGTTATGTCAAATAATTTCTAAGCCTGGGATTGCTTATCTGCAAAATGAGGTTTATAATAGTCCTACTTCATAGAGGTATTAGGACTAACCGGGATATTGTACACTAAAGGTCTTAGCGTCATGCTTGGCCAGATCACATAAAATGTTCAGAAGAATATGGTGGCCCCTCAGCTCCTTTCTGAATTTAGTTTCTTCTGAATTATTCAGTTGTTCCATCTCCAGGCACACAGTCAGTCATTCCACACCCATAAGGGAGAAAAACTCACAATCCAAAGAGATTTTGGAAGATTAATTGAAGTCAGGAAATTTTTAAATAGAAAGTAATTTCTAATTTTAGGACAGCGTATATAAGCTTGTGTTTTGTTCAACTTTGGCGATAGCATTGACTTTGGGGGACCATAATACTCACTGTAGCAGAGGTCTGTTCTGTGCAGCATCCCTTGATGCTACCTGGTTGCTGCCAGTAGCAAACTCATCTTAAACTGTTATGATCAAAATGACTCTTGGGGAAGACACAAAAGTATCCCTGGTTGAGAACCTCTGGGCTAGACTGAGACTGTGATGTAAGGCAGCTTTCCATTATTATGAGAAAAAATATCTGAAACAGTTAACTGAAAAAGCAAGGTTTGCTTTAGCTTACAGTGATAGAAGTGTTGGTCGTGGCTGACTGGCTTCCTAGCTTTTGGGCATGTGGTGAGGCAGCACATCCTGGCAAGAGCTTATGATAAAACAAAGCTGCCCATGTCACAGCAGGGAAGCAAAAGGAGAAAGGGCATTGTCCCAGTGGCCATGCTGTCTCCCACAAGCCCCGTTTCTTAAAGGCACTACCTCTAAATAACACCTGGAGGGCCGGGGGACCAAGCCTTTAGTATGTGGGCCTTTGAGGGACACGTATTTAAAAGATAGCACTTACTGTATTAGTCACTTTCCTGCTGCTGTGACAAAATAATGGATACCCACAACTTTCCAAAGGAGAAGTTTAGTGTGGCTTACAGGTTCAGCAGGTTCAGTCCATTGCTGACCAGCACCGTGGCAGAAACCACAGGGAAAGAATGGCATGGTGGGAAAGCTGCTCCTGACATGGCAGAGGAAGGCAGAGAGAGAAAGGGGGAGCCAGAGATGTGCCTCTGCAGCTCATGCTCCCAGTGTCTGCCTCCAACCAAGCCACCTTCTGGTGGCATATTTGGCACCTTCAGTATAGTGCCCCTATGGTCTAGGCAGTCTCCAAAAGCCCCACCTCTGAATGCATGAGACTCTACAGGAACACTTAGCTAAACCATGACACTGCCCGACATGGAGCTAGATGGGGTGGAAGTCAGGCTTGGGATCCAACCAGCTCCTCCTTCCTTGGTCTGCAGGAGGCTGATTATTTTTGTGAATAATGATTTCCCAAAAACTTCCATCTCACGGAAATGTGTGGAAGCAGAGCAACAGAAGAGGAAAGGAGTCTATTTTCAAAGTGCTGTAAAAAGTGATGAAATCTCTAACCATACCTCTGCTTTTAGATTCAATATTTGAAGACATATTTATGGTACTTTATAAAAGTTTCTTAGTTTTGTTATTTTCCTTCACGAGTTTAACTCCAGTAAGTGTTTAATAACATTGAGCTGCTCGCTTGCCAGCTTTGTCTTGATTTTGTTAAGTTCATGAGAATTTCATTTAAGTGCTTTCAGTTTTTTCATTTTCTTGCTTGTTTTTATAAAACTATAGGAGCAAAATGCAATAAATTTTTTCAAATAATTTCAGAGACATTTCTGTGCAGATAAAAATGACAATGCCACCAAAGTCCAATGTTGCACCATCTATACTAGCTCAGAACATTCGCTTTCCAGCTGATCTGTAAAGATCTGAACTTGGCATACAACAAACTGTCTGAGAGATGTCAATGTTAAATGTGTGAATGAATGATGTATACAGAAAATTTCATTTGTGGAAGTTGAGAAGCACTGGGAATCATGGCACAAAGAGCTCTAGGTGAGATGTGAGGCACGAGGGCCTGGGGTGTGTGTTTATGCTCTCAGTTAGATTAGAAACACTTCTGGGAGGAGAAAGACATTTTAAAAAAATTTTTCAAAATTCTTTTTTGATGAATGCAAAAAACACATTAATTTCTCATTTGCTGGAATAAAATTGGTAGTTTTTTTTCTAATAAACATGCCAGGTTTCTCGATGCTTTTCAATCTGTGTATGCTTTATGGAAATGTTATGTGTATTAGATATGGAGGATATAGATATAGATATGTGGATAACTCTAGATAGATGCAGCGATGCGAATATCCAGATATCTACTAGTATGTAAAGCTGGGTGTACATGTTTAAGCTGTATAAATATCTAGACATCTATAGATAAAGATGGATTGATACAGAGATATAGTGGGGAAATCAAAACGTACAGTGAAAGTTTAAACCAATATTTATTATAGTAAAAGACACATTGTCAATAATCCCTCTCAAATATACTTAACATATTTCCCCTTGCTTCAAGCACACTTCGCCCATAGTTCTTAGCAATGTGTCTTTAATGTACTTTTTCAGACCTTCACTATCCATGGTTTTTTATTTCCTTCTTGTCTTCCACCCTCTCTCCCTTCTTTCCTCTGTCCTCATTTATTACCTACACTTATTGTAACTCATTTAAGTGAAATTTCTTCTAGGTGCTGCTGCCTAGGTGACCTGGGCGACCACAGCCCTTCCTGTTCTCCGGTCCTACCATGCCCAGAGCAGTGCTGGACACTGTGGCAGCTACACTCATGCACCCGCAATTGGGAAGTTTGTCTGGTGTGGAGGGGAAAGGATGACATAATGAGTGACTCTTGGGACAGCAGAGCAGTGGGAGCTGCTCCCAGGCCCTGGGCTGGCCTCCTCTGGCTGTAACATCCTCCATCTTCCTGCTCTCCCAGTACTTTCTCTCCTGTATCTGCCATGCCTTGAAAACAGATTGAGATACTTGGCTTAGGAAGCCAGTTAGTTTTATTCTTCCTTTTTTCTTTATGGCTCATTTGACCTTTCATTGAATTAGTTCTTGAAATTTCTTTCTAGTTGCAATAGATAGCTGTTGACTTAATAAGACCCCCCGAGTTAAGGGGTTTTTATTTTTTGTTGTTGTTGTTGTTTTTCTAGTGATTGCTTTAATTCTGCTGCGGAGAAGAACCACAATGTCAATGAGTAGAATGTCCTAGGAAGGAAAGTTTGCTTTGATGCTATAAAGAAAAGAAATTTCCCCAAGCCCGCCCAGCCCCTGAGACCGGCCAGAGACAGCGCGGCCGACTCCGCCATCCTCCTGGATCCTACCCGCGCCCGCCCAGCCCCAGAGACCTCCCAAGACAGCAAGCAGCAGTCTACTGGATCCCGCCCACGCCGCCCAGCCAGAGACCCGCCTGAGACAGTGGCTAACTCCAGCGGCCTCCTGGATCCCGCCCCAAGCTCTCCCAGCAAGTGCGAATTTGCGCAACTCACCAGGTTTCCCAGATGATTGAGAGTGTGGTGAGTCTGAGGGAGAGCCTTTGGCTTCTTCCCACGCCCGCTATGCCGATCCCTGCCCCCAACCCCTCCAAGCCAGTGACTGGCCTGAAACCTCAGGACCCACTCACCAACACCTCCCCAGATCCTCTGGCCTAAAGCCCGCTGATCGAGTGGGAATTTCCCCGACTCTCTGGGCATCAAAGTTCAATGAGTGTAGAACTCCAGGCCCGCCATGCCGAGAGACATTTCCCAGGGATTACCTGCCTCCCACCCCCCGTGGCCCGGTGAGAGCTCCAGCACACTGTGCCAGAGAAACATTTCCAGGTGATTACCGGTCCCACCACTGGAGTGAGAACTCCAAGCCTGCCACGCCAGAGGGATATTTCTCAGCAATCCTCGGTCCCACGCTATAGACTGAAACCCAGCACAGCCTGGCCTGTTAGTGAGGGCTCCAGGCCCACTGTACCAGAGGGACCTTTCCCAGCTTTCTCGGGTTATGGCCTGTAGACCCGGACCCAGCACAGGCTGGCCAACTCAGTACAGCCTACTCAGTGAATAAGATCATCCACTATCCTTTTGTGAGCCCAGAAGACCCGCCAAAGCCCAGGCCTGCCCACCTGGGGATTGACCTGCCTGACACAGGAGGGCTGACCACGGGAACCAACAGAGGGGAACCAAAGGAGCTGCAGCAAAAAAGGAACTGAACACAACAGCTAGACCCAGGATAGGCATACCTAGAAAATCTCAAACTTAATAGACTGGCACCTGAATCTCATAACAAGCTAAGGTTATAGCAGCACCAAAGCTCTACACCAAAGGTCAAAGGTCAGTGCTATACAAGATGACAAAGAGAAGGGGAAAAATGCAATCCCAGACCTCGAGTCCGTCAGGAAGGGCAGAGGACACTAGCTCAGCTGCAATGAATGAACCAACAGATACAGCAGCAAAGGAACAACAGCAGAAAGCTATAGAGGAAATAAAACGAGAAGTAATTCCCCAAATTAAAAAAGAAATATTTGAATACATAGTACCTGAAATAAAGAATGAATTCCAGAGACATTGGGTGGAAAAATTATGCTCACCCAGAACAAGTGCAGAGAGCACTATTGCAGCCGATATATATGAATTAACAGCATCTGAAGCAAAGAAACAACAGCAGAAAGATCATGAGGAACTCAAAGCAGAAATAAGTTCTGAAATCAAAAAAGAACTTTTTGAAGTCATAGGATCTAAAATACCGAAACAAGTCCAGAAATATACAGAGGAAATCCAACTTGGAAGAAACACAGCAGAAAAAGAATTAATAACTACCTCTAAAGAAGACATGGATAAAAAAATTGAGGAGATCAAAAATATGATAGATTCCTTGAATGAGCAATACAGAAAAGAAATAGAACACATGAAACACAGTCAAAGAGATATAGAAGAACTAAAAATAGCAATCACAAGTCTACAAAACCGTCTGAGTGAAAGCGAAAACAGAGTTTCAGATCTTGAAGATGCTGGAGCAGCTAGTGAAAAGGTGAGAAAGGATCTCTTAAAAACAATGAGAATGCAGGAAAAAATAATCCATCATCTGCAAGATGATGCCAGGATGAACAATGTGAGAATAATTGGTATCAGCGAGAATGAAGAAGTCAATACAAGTGACATAAAAAGAATTTAGGGAGAAATAATTGCAGAAAGCCTCCCAAATATGAGGAAACAATCCAATATTAGGTCACCGAAGCATACAGAACACCAAATAACCTCAACCCAAGTAGAAACACACCGAGACATATAATAGTTAAGATCTCAGAAATCCAACACAAAATAATATACTGAAAGCTGCTAGAGAGAAGAAGGCACTCACATTCAAAGGAAAACCCATCAGAATTACAGCCGACTTCTCTACACAAACCATGAAGGCAAGGAGAGCATGGAGCAGAGTTCTTCAAGTCCTACACGAAAACAAATTCCAGCCCAGACTATTATACCCTGCAAAACTCTCTTTCAAGTTTGATGGAGAAGTGAAATGCTTCCACAACAAAGAACAACTAAAGAATTTCATAATAACAAAGCCATCCCTTCGCAGGCTGCTGAAAGAGGTTCTAGAGAGAGACTACAACGACCAGAACTCCACCCAAGAGAATGGAAGGAACCCGCTAAACAGGACAGTCAATTAAACACAGGTTACAAAGGAGTAAACAATACCAGGTAAATATGACAAACATAAGTCAGCACATTTCAGTTATAACCATCAATGTAAACAGACTCAATTCTCCAATGAAGAGAAATAGACTGGCACAGTGGATTAGGAAACAAAATCCAACAATATGCTGTATACAAGAAACACACTTAACACAAAAGGACATTCATAGTCTCAAAGTCAAAGGATGGAAAATAATACTACATGCCCCAGCACCTCAGAAAAAAGCAGGAGTAGCAATTCTGTTCTCAGACAGTTTTAACTTCAAACCAAGAATGATCAAACGACACAAAGAAGGCCACTATATATTGGTCAGGGGAAAAATTCAAGAGCAAGAAGTAACACTCATAAATATCTATGCACCAAACACAGAAGCACCCAACTATGTAAGACAAATCTTAAGGGACATGAAAAACTTAATGTCTAAGAACAAAATCTTAAAAGGAGATCTTAACACACCCTTATCTCAAAAAGATAGGTCAACCAGACAAAAAATTAGCAAGGAAGTAGCAGAACTGAACCAGAGCTTGGAACAAATGGACCTGGTGGACATATACAGAGTGTTCCACCCAACCACAGCTGAATATACATTTTTTTCAGCTGCACACCGCTCATTTTCCAAAATAGACCACATGCTAGTCCAGAGGTCATGCCTAAGTATATGCAAGAAAATAGAAATTATCCCATGCATAGTATCTGACCATAATGCAATGAAATTGGAAATAAATGACAAAAGAAACCAGAAAAACCCGCTAAATTCATGGAAACTAAACAACACCCTACTGAGCAATCAATGGGTTGCAGAAGACATTCAACAAGAAATTCAATAATATCTACAATTCAATGAAAATTCAAGTACAACTTACCAGAATTTATGGGATGCAATGAAAGCAGTTATTAGAGGGAAAATAATAGCTATGAACACACACATTAGGAAGACAGAAAGGGAACAAATTAGCACCTTAATGTTGCACCTTCGACAACTAGAAAAAGAAGAGCAAACAAAACCCAGAGCACAAAGACAGGAAGAAATCATAAAGATTAGAGCAGAAATTAACTCAACTGAGATGAAAAAAACAGTTCAAAGAATCCACAAATCAAAAAGTTGGTTCTTTGAAAAACTGAATAAAGTTGATAAGCCTCTTGCCAACCTCATCAAAAAGAGGCAAAAGAAAATTCAAGTACAAGCGATAAGGAATGAAAAGGGTGAAATCACCACAGACCCAGTGGAAATTCAGAAGATTATCAATAGTTACTTCGAGAATCTTTATGCTCACAGAATAGAAGACACAGAAGAAATGGACAGATTCCTCCAAAGGTACAAATTACCAAAACTGAACCAAGAAGATATTACAACTCTCAATAAGCCGATAACAGCCAACAAAATACGAAATGTAATAAAAAGCCTACAGACAAAGAAAAGTCCAGGGCCTGATGGATTCACAGCTGAATTCTACAAGAAATTTATAGAAGATATAATCCCCACACTTCACAAACTCTTCCATGAAATTGAAAAGGAAAAAGTCCTCCCGAAATCACTTCTGGAGGCAAGTATAATACTCATTCCAAAACCTGGGAAAGACACAACCAAAAAGGAGAACTACAGGCCAATCTCCCTCATGAACATAGATGCAAAAATACTCAATAAAATCCTGGCAAATAGAATACAGCAAATCATCAAGAAGATCATACGCCATGACCAGGTAGGATTCATCCCAAGGATGCAAGGATGGCTCAATATTCGAAAATCTATAAATGCAATACACTATATTAATAGACTGAAATCTAAAAACCACATGATCATCTCAATTGATGCAGAGAAAGCCTTTGACAAAGTCCAACACTTATTCATGTTCAAGGTCCTACAGAAAATTGGAATAGATGGACTCTATCTTAACTTGATAAAAGCCATCTATGACAACCCAAAAACTCATATAATCCTAAATGGGGGAAAACTGAAATCTTTTACTCTTAAATCAGGTACAAGACAAGGATGTCCTCTATCACCCCATATAGTCTTGGAATCTTTAGCAACAGCCATTAGAAAAGAGGGAGAAATAAAGGGAATAAGAATAGGTAAAGAAGTTAAATTATCACTATTTGCAGATGACATGATACTTTACTTGGAAGACCCCAAAACTTCCACCAAGAAACTACTAGAACTGACAGGGAAATTCAGTAGCATAGCAGGATACAAAACCAATACGCTAAAGTCAATAGCATTCCTCTACACAGATAACAAACACACTGAAAGGGAAACTATAGAAACAATACCTTTCACAATAGCACCGCGGAAAATGAAATACCTTGGGATTCACTTAACCAAGGAAGTCAAAGATCTTTTCACGGAAAATTACAACACCCTAAGAAAAGAGATTATAGAGGATTTTAGAAAATGGAAAGATATTCCGTGCTCCTGGTTAGGAAGAGTCAACATCGTGAAGATGGCCATACTCCCAAAATTGCTGTACAGGTTTAATGCAATCCCTATCAAACTGTCACCCACATACCTCCCAGATATAGAGAAATCAATCCTAAAATTTATTTGGAACCACAAACGACCTAGAATAGCAAAGGCAATGTTGGCCAATAAAGACAAGGTAGGAGGCATCACAATTCCTGATTTGAAATTATACTACAAAGCCACTGTGATAAAATCAACATGGTTTTGGCAACAAAATAGACCTGAGGATCAGTGGAATAGAATAGAAGACGCAGAGGCATCTACGAAAACACTTAGCTATCTTATCTTCGACAAAGGGGCTACACAAGCTCACTGGAAGAAAGATAGCCTCTTTAACAAATGGTGCTGGAAAACATGGCTTTCTACATGCCAAAAACTAAAACTTGACCCAGCTCTATCACCATGCACTAAGTTAAAGTCAAAATGGATTAAAGATCTAAACATTAGAACAGAAACACTCAATCTCCTGGAAGAGAAAGTAGGAGGAACTCTTGAAGACATAGGGGTAGGTAAAGAATTGAACAAACATAGATTCACATGGGAAGCTCTTGAAAGAATCAACAACTGGGATCAACTCTTCTTAAGGAGCTTCCGCATGTCAAAAGAAATTGTCAACAGAGTGAAAAGACAACCCACAAGCTTTGAAAAAATTCTAACTAATAAGCCATTAGACAGAGGACTACTGTCTAGAATATATAAAGAACTAAGATAGAACAGGGCCCTCCAATTTAAAGACCCAATTCAGAAATGGGCATCTGAGGTGAATACACACTTCTCAGAGGACAAAATTAAAGAAGCGAATAAATATATGAAAAAATGCTCCACATCACTAGCCATTTGTGAAATGCAAATAAAAACAACACTGAGATACCATCTCACTCCAGAAAGAATGGCTATCATAAGGAAATCAACCAACAACAAATGTTAGAGAGGCTGTGGGGAAAAGGGAACACTTCTTCACTGCTGGTGGGAATGTAGACTGGTACAACCATTGTGGAGGTCAGTGTGGAGACTCCTCAAAAGAGTAGGACTAGAAATCCCATTCAAGGCGGCTATCCCCCTACTGGGAACTTTCCCAAAGGAACTGAAAACATTGTATCATAGTGATATATGTGCACCTATGTTTATAGCAGCACAATGTGTCATAGCAAAATCTTGGAAACAACCAAGATGTCCATCACATGAGGAATGGTTAAAAAAGATGTGGTATTTCTATATAATGGCATATTACTCAGCTATTAAGAATGATAAATTCGAAGCATTTATACTGAAGTGGATGCCACTTGAACATATACTCATACGTGAAATAAACCAGACACACATGTGTAAATATCGTATAATCTCCCTAGTATAAGAGGCGAAAAGCAGAAATACAAAGAGAAACTTACAACAAGTAAAATCAGTTGAGTCAGATAAGGCAAAGTGAATGGCATATGCTGCAGGATACTAATCAGCTTTTCTTCTGGATGGTTAACAACCTAAGATCACAAGTCAGAATTGGAGAAATAGAATAGCCACAAGGCCAGCCAACATTTTGGCCCTAGCCTTTCAAGGTCAGCGAAGACTCAGGGCATAGGAGAACCTGTACTGCAATATCATGGGACTCAGGTGAGCTCCAAATTTTCTGAGCAAGGAGATTGTGGAGCCACAGAGGAAAGAGATTGAAGTTCTATAGTGTGCCTGGGGAGAGTCACATGAAGAGAAATCTTTT
>PVKA01003212.1:0-18673 GCA_004027165.1 Ctenomys sociabilis
TGCACGTTGATGTCCAGGTCACAACTGTAGATATAGTGGAACTTCTCCGCTTCCCCCATGGTAACCACGGCAAACACAGAAACTACAGCTGGAACCTGGGCACAGGAAAGACGTCAGGAGCGGAGAGTCACGCATCACCGCAGGGCGCTTCCGGTTCCCCTCTGCTGCCGGCAGCCAATCAGTGCTCGGAGCTCCATGGGACGCGCCGGAAGTGTCCGCCCGCGTGTGCTTTCTGCGCATGCGTCCTCTACGAACCATCTTTCTTAAGGGTAAATACAGCCCCGGAAGTATAGCTGTCTGGTTACATGCCAGGATTCCAGGCTTCCTCTCTGGTCAAAACTTTTTTGACCCCAAACAGTAATTTGCGCTTGAATTGTGCTGGGGAGGCACATAGAAAGATCTAACCCTCCAGCACCATTTCTAACGATGCTCTGTTCCAAATTTTTTAAATGTCTTTTTTTTCTTTTTTTTTTTTTTCTCTCTTTTACACCGCTGCTCTTATTTCTCTTTCACACTCCAGCCTGTTTCTCCTTCGTGCCCCAGTCCCATTTTGCTTCACACCCTTTCCCTCCACCCTTGTCCCTGCTACCTTCCGGTGATCTCTAATATCTGTAGCTAGAGAAAAGAAAGAGGGAGGGAGGGAGGGAGGCAGAGAAGGAGGGAAGAAAAGAAAGAGAGAAAAGGGAAGCCGGGACTGGGGAATTAGCTCAATTCAAGGACCTTGGTTTCCATCCCCAGTAGGACACGCACACACACAATTAAATTAAAAATAAAATTTAGGAGGCCGGGGAGATGGCTCAGGGGAATAAGCACTTCCCTAGCAAATTCAAGGGCCTGAGTTCAATCCCCAGTTCTGCCAAATAAATAAATAAATTAAATTAAATTTAGAATATTGCCAAGTTTAGTTACACTGGCCTTTCCAAAACGGAGATTTGATGATAGATTCACTATCTCAAGCAACGATTTCGTTTTTCTATACAAAAGAGGAGGAAAAGTTTGGATCCTAAAAATACTGTTCATTTCTGACACTACGAGTACTTCTGCTATTTCACACACAGTGCTGTAATGCTTGGGAACACATGGATTTTTTCCAATGTAGTTTTCAAAATCCTACACTAGGAAAAACCTGGAAACTTCCAGAACACAGATTTCTGAATATTGTGGGTTCCTAGAAGCCATATACTTGTTACTTAATGTAATCTAAAGTTGTAATCTTCATTTCCAATTAATTGTAAAACTTTTTAAATACAAAAATAGTATGCCATATATTTTTGTAGCTTTTCCCTCTTACACCCTAATACATTGCTAAGTTTAGTGATTCCTACTTATTGTTTGTAATTGATGACATTGAATAAAAGTCTCCATTTTCTATATACTTGTAAGTGCCACATTTTAAGATGGACATCATCAAAACAGGTGCAAATTATGGTAATACTGAGGAATCAGAAGAAAGACACTTCCAAAGTAAGATTGAAAGGTATAGAACTATTTAATATGGAAAAGAACAATTGACTAATTCAAAATATTTAGCCCAAGTAAGCG
Source organism: Ctenomys sociabilis (assembly GCA_004027165.1). NCBI lineage: Eukaryota > Metazoa > Chordata > Mammalia > Rodentia > Ctenomyidae > Ctenomys > Ctenomys sociabilis. The sequence goes on from PVKA01003212.1 coordinate 1,543, forward strand.
CTCAAATGTATTTGTTGGGAAAAAAAAAAAAAAAGATATACAAGTGAAAGTTTAAAAATACAGGCTAAAGAAAAACAGGAGTATCCACCTATAACTGAACATGTAACCAAAGGACCAGGTTCAATTTGTTCCTAAGTACAGCTGTCATCAAACACTTGAAACTTACAAGAAATGTAACTTCAACAAACAATTTTTAAAAAATCTCTAATTATTAAAGTGGAAATCTCTAATCATCAGAGACAGGCAGTAGTAAGATAAATTGTCAAAAGCATTCTGGTTGTGGGCTAGGGAGATAGCTCAGCAGCATAAACACCTGCTTGGGAAGCACAGGGTCCTGAGTTCAATCCCTGGCACACACACACAAAAAAAAAGTATTCAGGTTGTGGTATAATTTCAGCAAATGAGCATGAGATTTGATGTGAAACAATTTATCACAAACCTGTGAAACCTTGACAGTGGGGAGAGAACAAAAATGCCTCATCCTTCTGCTTACTTAAATTATGCTAATACTTGTTATGGGTCACTCAGAATAGGAACCAGATCAGCCAGACTGGAATTTGGAAAGCCATTTATTACTGAGCTCAGGGCCCCTCGATCAGCTCTCACTCAGGAGAGGACTGAAAGGCGGCTAGCCCAGGAAGCAGGGAGGTGTTTTAAACTTGGAACCACATTGAGTTTGATAAACAAATTCATTGTCTGACACAAAATAATGCTTTCAGAGTCATTGTGACCACTACTCAGACTAAGTTTGCTGGGGCTTTTGTTTCATTTTCTGGTGAATTTGCACCTGAGTACCTGCAGGCAGCCTTGCATGGCCCAGGAGTTACAAGAAGTTAAAACCCTTAATGGCCTTATTTACTAAGCAACCTAGTACAGGGGTGATATGTTTACAACAGAAAGCACAAGATTTACCTTTAGCCTAAAATATGAGTTAACCCATTACAATACTGTTGTAGGCAGCTTAATTAGATAGAAATATTCTAAGAAGTCAGATAGGGCCAGGCCCTCAAGGAGACAAGATAGAAGGCAAGGTGACTTTGCCACTTGGAAGAGACAGACACTCCCACTTGGGCCATACCTCACGACCAAGACAAAAGAGGAAAAACAGCTACATACTTCCCTAGGGCTGGGCATCAGGTATTGATATTCTAAATAGGTATCAATCACCTTGAAAGAGTCCAAATGAGTCCCTAGCCCAACTCCCAACAGGTAGAGACCCTATCCCATATTAATGCCTGCTTGCCATGTGACTGGCTTCCCCATTTTGTACTGGATTTAATCAACTTTACTTGAGCAATAGTGCTTGTAATCTCATTAGTTGATGATAGTTCCTTCCCACCTCATGCCCACCTAGCCGAGTCCCCATGTCTTCTGCACCACTTTAGATCGACCTTGCCAGATGGTTTTCCTTTATAAAAGTCCATGAAAGAGACAGCTTTGTGGGGACAGCCTGCTCAGGCCCCTCTCCTGTCTCTCTCTTGGACAGGAGCTTCCTTTCTCTCAATAAATATATTCTGCTTATAACCTATATTTGTTCCTAAAATTCATTCTTTGGTTTTAGAGAACATAAACTTGTCCCAGCTAACGTTCAGGTTGGGAGTTTCATTGTTCCCTGTATCTATACTATACTACTAAATGTATAAACCTAAGTACAAAAATATACATCAAAACAAATTTACAACTAAGATGTAAAATTTTCAATGCAGATCTTATAATGATTTTATAGCATATAATCACTGACTTTTTAATTTCATTCTTTCGAGGCAAGGTTTTGTTGTGTAGTGAAGGCTTTACTTGAACTCACTATGTAGCCCAGTCTCGCTTCAAACTCACTGTATCCTCATGCTTAAGCCTGTTATATACTAAGATAACTGGTGTGCACCACTACACCTGCCTTCCATTAACTACTCTTACAGAATGGGATCTTTGAAATTCAGCAAATAAATACTATTGCACTCTGCATGACAATTCTCTTTTGGGCTGTCTTTTTACTCGGATTACTGTGAAAGCCTCATTCATTTAACCACTACATATCATATGGCTTTATTTTGTCACAAAAACATCATTTTTGTTTTGAGCCTTAACTCTGTTCTTTTATCACTAATTCATAACAATTAAAATAACATTAATCACCTCCCAAGCAGTTGCCAACATTATACAAAGCCATGAAACTCAAATATCAGTACTTATTTATAACAGATTTGTTCATTCAAGAGATGTTAACTTTCTGATAATTGTCAAGAGTACATTTTTGTTTTCTGAGGTAAGGTCTCCATATGTTTTTTTTTTTTTTCAGATTTGTCTTAAACTCACTCATTACATAGCCAGAAAGACCTGGAACTGCAGGGGAGATGTGCTGCAGCCCCCCAAGTGCTGGGGTTACAAGATACAGCTGTTGTAATCAGCTGAATTAGATAGAAATATTTTTAGCAGTCAGACAGGGCCAGGACCTCAAGGAAACAATATGGAAGACAAGGGGACTTTGCAGCTTTAGAAAGGCAGACACTCCAGCTTTGGGCCATGCCTCAGGACAAAAGTAAGCAAATGCAACCACATACTTCCCTGAGGATGGGCATCAGGGATTGATTTTCTAAATAAGTATTAATCACCTTGAAAGAGCCCAAATGAGTCACTAACCTAATCCCCAAGAAGAAGGGACACTGTCCCATATTCATATCCAGTTGCTATGTGTCTGGCTTCCTCATTTGGTACTGGATTTAATGAATTTTACCTGAGTGATGGTGCTTGTAATCTCATTGGTTGACCATAGTTTTGTCAGACCCCTTGCTCACCTGAGCGAGTTCCCATGTTCTCCACCACCTTAGCCAGGCCTCATGCTGTGGTTTTACTCTATAAAAGTCCTTGAAAGAGACAGCTTCCCCAGAACAACCCACTTGGGGCCCCCTTCTGTCCCTCTTCTGTATGTATGACTCTACATACAGAAGCTTTATTTCCCAATAAATATATTCTACTCTTAACCTCCTCATTCTTCAGTTTTAGAGAACACAAACACAAACTTGTCCCAGGTACTTTTCAGGTTGAGGATTTCTTTTCCCATATGTCAATATCATACTCAAGAGGAGCATATTTTGAATAAGGAAAGTAGGACATATGAATGTGCAAGAAAAAATAATCTATTTTTAGGCAATTTCATGTGTATCTTTAATTAGTTGAAAAAATTAGTGAAGTATGTGTTATTACTCTGTTTCTAAGAAGAGTAATTATAACGTAAGTTGGGTGATTTACATATGATTGGTAGTAATATAAGATCATGTGGCAAGGGGCTGGGGAGATAGCTCAGTTGAAAAAGCATTTGCTTCACAAGCGCAAGGGCCTGAGTTCAGTCCCAGGTTCTGCCAAACAAAACAAAACACAAATAGAGATAATGTGGCAAGGCAGATGTATCTAACTTTAAAAGGCATACAATTTTTATCAAACTACCAGGAATGAAGAAGGCTAATATTTGAATTTAGTTTTTTGCAACAGAAGTCCCTAGTGCCTCTATCTTTAGTACACTCTATATTGTTTAGCACTGCCAACAATCCTTTGTCTTTCTATACTTTATCAGACAAACATCTTGATCATTTTAGATTAGCTCTATAGATGAAGAAGATTTGGTTCCATTCAGAAACTTACAAGTCATCCATTTATTTAATAAATATTTACCAAATGTTTAAAATGTGCCACTGACTTACTAGCACAACAACAGTCATGAGGCTCAATGGACACAATGGAGGAGGTGGAAACAGCCCCAGTCACATTCAGCGGCTTGATCTTTGACAAAGGAGCCAAAAACATATGCTGGAGGAAGATTTAATGGTAGTACTTGGAAAACAGGCTACCCAAATGTAGAAGATTGACTCTACGTACATACCTCTCACTGTGTTCTACACTAAAATCAAATGGATCAAAAAATTGTTAAAACAGATACACTTAACCTGCTAAAAAATAAAATAGAGAAAAAAACAAAAAACCACACTGGACCTGGTGGCATAGCAGCACTTGTGAGGCTGAAGCAGGAAATTCACTATAATGTCAAGACCATTACAGACTATAGCAAGATCCTCAAAATGAATAAATAACCCCCTTGAAGTTGAACCATCAAGTTGAAAAGACAATGAAAAAATTAAAAAAAAAATTTGCCATATACCCCTCAGACAAAAGATTAATGTCTAAAATATATAAAGAACTCAAAAATTGGAGCCTTCAAAATAAAAGACTCGATGAAAACAAAGGGCAAGTAAAATGAAGAGACATTTCAAAAAAGAAGCACAAATGGCCAATAAATCATTGTGAAATGCTCAAATATCTCTGGCTACTAGAGAAATATAAATTCAAACAACAGTGAGATATTACTTGACTCCAAAGAGAATGGCCATTATCAAAAAAATCAAATAATACCAAATAATCATGAGGCTTCAGGGAAAAACAAAATCCTCTACATTGGTAGGAATGTAAAGTAGGACAACCACTATGGAAATCAGTATGGCTATTCCTCAGAAAACTAGAACTAGTAATTCTATTTTACCTAACTATTTCTCTTCCAAATAGCCATGTGTGGTGACATGCCTATAATCCCACCGCTCAGACAAGGCTACATAATGAGGCATTTTTGTTGTCGTTTTGCTTTGTTTTAGCTTGGTTTGGCATGGATTTTTGAGACAGGGTCTCATTATATAGTTTAGGCTGGCCTGGACTCATTATATAGCACAGGCTGGCTTCAAACTCACTGTGACCCTCTTGCCTCACTCAGCACCTGCCTCCCTAAGTATGGGGATTATAGGTATGTGCCACCACCCTGGGTGCACTTAATGAGCTGAAGGCCAGCGTGTGCTACATATCCTTTCTAAAAAACTAAAGACAGCCAGGCATGGTGGCTCATGCCTGTAACCCCAGTACTGTGGAGGCTGAGGCAGGAGGATTCTTGAGTTCAGACTAGTCAGGGCTATAAAGTGAATTTAAGGCTAGCCTGAACTGCATAGTGAAATTTGTCTCAAAAAGAAGAGAGACAATGTATTACAGTGATACATGCAAAATAGTGTAGGGATGGCCCCCTGCAGGTAACCAATGCTGAGCTGTAAAAGACTGAAGTCAACAACTTCTGACATTGCCAGACATACAGAAAACCCAATACTATTATGGATGACTGGACTACTTTGGAGTATTTTGCTGAATTCACACACCTATAATATTTAAATGACAAAACTAAACAAAAAATAGGGATGCAATTGAATGACCATTTTGTATCTGTAGATCAAAATAGTTAAAATAGATACACAGCTACATTCTCTTGATTCAATGAATAGAGGGATCTGTTCTAATAATGTTTGTAAATAGAATATCATGTGTACATCTTGTACAACAAATAACCACTAAGAAAACAATATGTAATGTATTAATTATTGAAACTGTCCTACTGATTTGATTTGAAACTGTCTCACTGCTATTTGTTTTGCAATAAAATTATGGGAAAAAAAAGACAGAAAGAGGGTATTGTAAGCTTTGTTAGAAGTTAATGGAGAAGCACTCACGAGGTTGAGGCAGGAGGACTGCCATGAGGTTGAGGCCAGCCTCGTGTCACAGTGAGTTCAAGGCCAGCCAGCACTACAGAAAGAGACTGTCTTAAAAACCAAAAAAAAGGGGAGACTTATGGTAGCAAGATTTGGTTTATTAGAAGTGAATTTTGCCTGTAGATTAGAGTCAAGCAACCAGAAAGACAAAGGCAAAGAAACTAATTTCAGAAAGGCCCCCCACAGCACAAGTAACCTATGCTCCTTAACTTCTCAAACCTGAATTATCTGTCCCAAAGCCCCAATCCATAGTTCTACCCACCACAAAACAGGAAGAAATCCAAAGGGAGGGCCATAGACAGTCAGCAAGCCCAGCAGACTCTAGGAGCCTGCATGAGACAAGGATCTCAGAAACGGGAGCAGTATTGTTTATTTCCCTCTCAAATTCTACCTCCTTGTCCAGAGCAGCTCCCTCCCCCTTCTCTCTTTTCCCAAATTTAAATCAGTCATCTACTTTTATTTTAAACTCTTTTTCTTTAGTTCTTTAACTGATGCTGATTTAGGGCCCTTGGGACCTGCATCCTCCAGTGGAGCAGTGGCGGAGTGTGGCACAGACTGGAGCAGTATGCACCTCTCTGCGGGTGTGACAGCTGCACAACTCAGTGCAACTGAACCTTTAGTCCATAGCAACTCACAGGGATTTTTTTTTTTCAGAACCAGGAATTGAACTCAGGTCCTTGCACTTGCCAGGGAAGCACTTATTCCACTGAGCCATCTCCCCAGCCCCAGTTCATAGCAACTCTATCATGAAAATGGCCTCTGTGTCTATTAACTGAAGAATGGGTAAAGAAAATATGGTATGTACATGCAACAGAGCACTACTCTGCCACAAAGAAGGAGTCATTTGTAGTAAAGTGGACACACCTTGAAGCCATAATGTTATGTGAAATCAATCAGACACAGAAGTGTAAATACTCCATGGCTTCTAATATATGAGAAACCCAAAGTTTCTCATATAAATAAAGAGCAAAATTTAAAAAAAGAGATATGATAATAGTAAAGATAAAAGGGGCTAAGGAATTCACTCCCCTCCACTCAGCTGAGCTCAGGCACTACCCAGGCTCTTGAGACTGAAAACCCAACTTACTTGCACAGCATGATGCATTGGTTTTGGGCCATCCTGGTTCTCCAACTCTGCTAGTGTCCTTCAATAGCGTAGCTGTTTCTTCTGCACCATTGGGCATAGGCTTTGAAGTTTTGCCTGCCAGACACGAGAACTTGGGATCTGCCAATTGGGTCCACCATGCAGTTATGTAGAAAGTAGGGAGTCCAGGTCTTTCTCAGATGGGAATTTGGTAGAGAGATGGAGGCAGGGGGAAAGAAAGGGAAGGGATGAAAACTGATTAAGACATGTCACAAACATGTACCCAGCTACACACAAGTAATGTACATGTTACATACTGCAAGCATGCACTAATAGTGTAAAGAAGTATAAAGTTTAAAAATGTGCTGTCATCAACTATGCTCAACACTGTACTGTCCTCTTCAGTATCACCAGAGATAAAAATGTCCCATCCATGTAAGTTATCATTTCTGATATCCCTTCTATGGCATCATGCAATCCTCCTACAAGATCACAGGCCAGAAAGAGCCCTATTGAGTTTGTCTTATCCATATTACATAGTGATAATAGCTTTAGATGTTTCTGAGAACACAGGGATGTCAGCAAACCCCTGCAGTGAATGTGCCCTGGGCCCGTGTTCTGACCTGTGCCTTTGCACTTGTGTATGACTATTTAGTCATGGAAAGGTTGCTGACCCACTGTGCAGATTCACATCTCTGAAACAAAAGAGGAAATCAGAGCCCCTGAACTTACAAAGAACCATTACTGCTATGAGTAATTGCTCCAGATGCTTGACCTCATGTGTGTGGTGGTGCATGCCCATCATCCCAGCGCTTGGAAGGCTGAGGCAGGAGGATCATTGTGAGTTCAAGGCTGGTCTGAAGTACATAGCTAGGTGCTATCTCAAAAATTAAAATGATTACTATTTTCTCTTAATGTTTACTTCAAGGTACCAAACTCACCTTCTCTCATCCTATACTCTCAGCACGTGCCTTTACTCTGGCAGTACTGCTACAGCTGGCACTCTTTGCAGTAGCTATGTTCCACAGAGCCATAATAAACACCAAATTAATGAATCTTGAAACTTTGCTGCAGGGGAAATAAAGGGTTATGTTCCTGTGAACCTCTTGTCACAGCATTTTTATGAAATGATGAATACATAAACTTACTTTATGTATGTTTTTGTATAAAGACATCTTATTTAATATATACTGTTGGTTAACTCCAGCCTCACGGTCAACAGCACTATAACTCACACCTAAAAGAAGCTTTTCTAACACAAATCTTTTTCCCATAAGACACCTCACTGTCTTTTATGCTTCGGGACACCAGACAGCACGCCAGCACCACACTTAAAGCTCATTTTAAAATACAGAAATCACCAACATAAAGAACAGAAATGCAAATACATGGCACTAAATAAACCAGGAGAAGGACACTCACTGACAGGATGAGAGCTGAAAACTGCGTAGTGCTGCTTTGCCTGACCTCAGCAGGTCACAAGCACACCAGGCTTAAGCTTTGCCACTCTGCATTGGTCCACATGTGGCCATCAGCATTGGGTAGAGGGCGGTAGATAAACTTTGCCAAGTAGGGGACTTGGACTTGTAGTCATGGAACCTGTGAACAATGAGCACCAACTGCTTTTGCTCTCAGAAAGGAAAGAAAAAGTCAAAGAGTGTGGGGATCACCAGGGGATCCTGCTGAGACTAGAGCCTTGACTGAGTGGGTGGGACCTGTTAGGGAAGCCTCAGTCTTCCTTTCTCAAGAGTGGGGCCCAAACTGCCTTGAGTAGTACTTATGTGTACCACCCATTCCTTTTCATGGAGAGACACAGAAACATCACCCAATTGCAAAGGGTTATCCTGAAGACTGTCAGATGGGAGCATGGCTGCACTCTCCCAAAGACTTCATGGAGAAGGACTCCTGCCATGCTGACAGGCGCCAAAGTGAATGGGTCTGTGGCTGAAAGATCCTAGACCAATGTGTCTGCTTTGACTGCTCTTCATTGCTTCATTTCTCCATGCCTGTCCCAGAGTCTCTGAGTTTATTGGGGGGTAATCCCTTGAGTGCCATTTTAAGCTTCTTAACAGAGGCAGGAACCAAGTATAGTGCCACATGCCTGTAATCCCAGAACTTGGGAGGCTGAGGCAGGAGAATCACTGTGAGTTTGAGGTCAGACAGGACAAGTTCAAGGCCAGCCTGTTCTACACAATGAGACACTCTCAAAATACAGGCACAAAAACAGGCAAGCGTTTCTAAAAAGCTCTGATAGGAGATTATTCCATCATTCCCACTATGTTTATATTATATAAACTAACTTCCCTTTAGATATCAGTTCCTCTGTATTTTTCCTAGAAGAAATGTTTCAGGGCTTGATAACTTAATGTTCACAACTGCTGTATAGCACATAACTTTAATGTACTACAAAAGTAATTTGTAGTTAGCTCGGATAAGTGTGGGACAAACATAATGTTCCATTATGTCTGTGTAATGTTCCATTATTGTGTTATTGTGTCACTGTACATTTACAGTGAGCAGGTGAGGGAAGAGGAGGGCAGAGAAGACAGCCTAGGTTTCTCTTGAGAAGATGGTTTGAAAGAAATACAACACAATGGGAAGGAGGTGTGTTCGTTGGCCAGGGCAGCATCATGAAGTGACACAAATGGGATGGCATAAACAGTAAAAATATACTGCCTCACCGTTCTGAAGGCTCAAAGGGTCACAGGATAGATTTCTTGCTGGAATTATGAGGAAGATTCTGACCTGTTCTAGTCCTTCAGCTCGGGGAAGTTTGCTAGCAAGCTTGTGTGTTTTGTTTGTCCCTCCACTGGCACATGGTGTTCTCTATGCATTTGGATGTCCAAATTTCACTGTTGTAAGATTCCTGCCATACTGCAAGAGGTAATTTGTTACTTAGCTTATAAATAGGTGGCTAGTAAGGGATATCACCTGAGATAGAACAGAGCAGCACCTCAGAGAGAACAGGGCTGGCCAACCTTAAGATAAACAGCGTGTGCACAGGGGAAGGGGTAACTCAAGCTCTCCAGATCTTTAATCAGCAATGCAGAAAGCAAGCAGGGGAAAATGAGCACTGCAACTGACCTTCTCCTCCATATAATTTTTTCTCACCTAGTAAAAAATGATATTCTTGACTGGCCAAAGAGTGTGTGGGAAGCACACAGCCCATTGGTGTCCATTTCTCTGTCAGTCATATTAAGCCATGGATAGCCCATACCTGAATTCTTTTCTTTTCTTATGTGTTTAGTACAGGGTCTACAAGACCTCAACACAGATCGGACTTGTAATAATCCTTCCTTTTTTCAGCCTCCCAAGTGCTGGGATTACAGGTGCATGCCACCATGCCCAGTCTCAATCACCATCTCAGTACATCCCAGGGCAAGGTCAGCACGGCATGCTGGGGATTAAATTCCCAGCCCCTGCATCTGCCTAAACCAGCATTCAATCTGCTGAGCTATCTTGGTGGCCCACTCCACACCTAAATTCTACAGTCAGGGGACCACCCACTGGGGACCCCCCTCTTGTCCCTCTCTCAAACAGGAGCTTTTTTTCCCCCTCAATAAATGTATTCTGCTCATAACCTTCATTTGTTCCTAAAAATTCATTCTTTGAGCTGGGCATGGTGGTGCAGGCCTGTCATCCCAGCACTTAGGAGACTGAGACAGGAGGATTGTGAGTTCGAGACCAGCCTGAGCTACAAAGTGAGCTTAAGGCTAGCCTGAACTGCATAGTGAGACCCTGTCTCAAAAAGACAAAAAAAAAAAAAAAAAAAAAAAAAAAAAAAAAAAAAAAAAAAAAAAAAAAAAAAAAAGAAAGAAAGAAATTCTACAGGCTTATTTCACTTGACCTTTCCTGGCCAGACACCTGGCCACCTGGATATGAAAGACCTTAGACAAAGAACTCACTCAGCAACCCTGTTGGGGGGTTTTCTTCCTATTACTGGGAGACATTATTGGCAGCTTCATCTTTTCTTATACTTCCGATAATTCTCCTCTTAACTGCCTCTTTTCTCCACAATTTCATTCTTTGACTTTGTGAGACACCAGTCCCATTCGGCTGGGAATTATATTAAATTAAAGCACTTACCCTACTTGTAGTATGACCATGCCTTAAATAATTATATTTGCAATTACCCTATTTGTTTGTTGTTTATTTTTTGATAGGGTCTGGCTATGTAGTCCAGATTGACCTCAAACTTGTAGCCACCTGCTGCCTTAACTTTCTTGGTGCTGGGGTTGTAGGTGTGTATCACCATCCCTGGCTGTCCTACTTCTAAGTAAGGTCAGATTATAACGTAGCTGAGAATTAAAACTTCAGCATAAAAATCAGAGGGAAAATACTCACTTCATTCCATATAAGGGAGAAAAATGATCAGTTATGAAATGGAGACGGTTACACAGGTTATAACAATATGAAAAGTGCAAGATGCAACACACCTACAATCCCAGCACCAAAATTTAAAAAACAGGCCAAGTATGGTGGTGCACCTGTGTAATCTCAGTACTTGAGAGGCTGAGGCAGAAGGATCATTGCAAATCTGGGACTCATTTAGGCTACAAAGTGAGTTCAAGGCCAGCCTGTGCTGCATAGTGAAACCCTGTCTCAAAAAATGCAAAAATAATGGCTGGCCAGATAGCTCAGCAGACTAAAGTGCTTACTTAGGCAGAGGCCCGGGATTCGATCCCAGGCATGCGTTGAGATGGCTGTTGAGACTGGGTGTGGTGGTGCTCACCTGTAATCCCAGGGCCTGGGAGGCTGAAAACAGGAGAATCACTATGAGTCTAGTCTACATAGTGAGACCTGTAGACCCTGTAGACCCTAAGTGCACTAGACCCTGCACTTATGTAAATAAGTAAGTAAGTAAATAAATAAATAATTTCCCAGCACTTGGGCAGCTGAGGTACAAGAGGCAAGAGGATCACTATGAGTTTAGTTTTGGACTGCACGGTGTCGAGGGGCCTTGTCTTAAAAAGAAAATGAAGCACTAGAAAAACATCTTTGTAGTTTAAATTTTTGTAATTTAAATTAAAACAATCTAGGGCTACCTGAAAAAAAATTCTGAAGGGGAAATCATGCAACATAATATTCTTGTTTTCAGTGGTATTTGATTTATAATTATTTACTATAATATGAATATACATGGTCTCTGTGTACTTCAGGCTGGCCTTGAACTCACTGTGCAGCCCAAGCTGGCCTAAAACTCTTCTCAGTCCTCCTTCTTCAGCTTCCCAAGTAGGTGCTGAGATTGCTGGAGTGTGTGTGTGCTACACACCTGGCTTGACTGAATGATAGTTTCTGACCTTAGCATAAGTTGCTAAATTATTATGGTGGTCATCTAACATGGCTGAAGCCCTTCAGACAACAGCTTCTCTTCCCACTGACCACTTTCGCCTTCTCACCCAACCAATCCTGGATGCAATTTCTCACCTTTCCTGCATATACAGGAGAGACCCCAGTGAGCCCCTTACACGTAATTGAAACTGACGCTCTAACTCTGCCCTTAGCAAAAGTCCATAGAAGTCTCAGCTTTCTTGGTCTTAGGTCAGAGGATCCCCGCCCCATCTGCCCTGGATCCTCCCCATGTCTTGAGAGTTAATAAAGGCTTCCTTTGTCAGTCTTATGTCTTCACTGTGCTGCTGAAAAACCTAACAGTGAATACCTCCCAAATGCATATTACTGTTTACATTATCAAATTTCACGTCATTAAAAATAATTTTCAGTGCAAAGTATAAAAAATTTGAATTCCTCTTTCCTATGCAAAGTGTCCCTTTGAAAGGTTAGATTTTGTTCACCCTAATTGAATAATTAAATCATGATTAAAATTATTCTGCAGTTTCTTACTGCTTTTCTTTCTTCCTTTTTTTTTTTTTTTTTGTTTGTTTGTTTTTGGTGGAACCAGGGATTGAATTCAGGCCCTTGTGCTTGCCAGGGAAGCACTTATTCTACTGAGCCAACTCCCCAGCTCCAGTGCTTTTCTTTCATGGTTAAAAATGATAGCTTAGCAGAGAAAGGATGACACTCTTAAAATTTCACTTGAAAGGAGACATGTGTTACATGGATCGGACAACTAGAGCATGCAATGGCAAAATGTACTCAGGTGAGTATTTCTATCCACATATTATTTTTTTCAACATGGAAGTATAACACACAGCATGTACCCACTGATACTTTGTTATTTAGCATGCTTCCTTTTTATTTTTGCTGCTGTCCTACATATATTTTTTTTCCCATTCTACATTGATTGATGTGGAATAACTTATTTCCTAATCCCAATAGTCACTATAAATGCCCCAGAACACTGTCAGATATTAACACTAGAAAAAAAGCATTGATGTGAACTTGTTTATATTTTGAGCAATTGCTTCCTAGTAGGTTCCAGTGCACACTTGCAAATCCATGTATTTATTAATTGCTGATATTTTAAATAATAAGACAAGTAGTAAATCCGACAGGCTCAGGTATCCCATTGGGAAAACTTCAGGAAATGCCTTTTCTATAGGAAACTAACAAGTTGATGTTCCTGCTGGGCAGGTAGAACTGAAATTTAAGAAGCAAGACTCCTTTTCTGTTTTGTGTTATATAAGATCAGAGTGGGAGAGATGAAGCTGGGTTTTGCAAGCTGAGTAGATTGTTAAGAGAGTGAACACAGATGAGGAGGAGAGGGGAGAATGGGAACGTCCACACAAACAGCAAACAGCGCAGCTCTCCAAGGTTCTGGAATTTATGCTAAAGAAGGCTGGCGCGCCTCTGGCGTGATCTGAATCTCAGAATGAATTCATAGCTCTTTTTGTCCTTTCCGCCCTGCTCCTGGCATCCTGTCAATCAAAGATTACAACTGCACAGAGGCAGTCTCCCATGTGAGGAAGTCAAGCTGCTTCACAATGTAAATCTGTAGTTTAACAAAGAGGGAGAGAAAGCCAGGAGAGGGGGAGAGAGAAGGGGAAGAGAGAGAGAGAGAGAGAGAGAGAGAGAGAGAGAGAGAGAGAGAGAGAGAGAGAGAGAGAAGACAGACAGACAGACGGACGGACAGACAGACAGAGACCTAAAGCAGGTCACTGTGACCCTTGGCAATCTTCCTTCCCACGGAGCAGTCCCAGGACCCAGCTCCAGTTATCTGGCCCATCAGCTGCGAGCTTACCTCTGCCTTTTGGAGGAGCAGCTCCACCTGCCCAATGAGAGCTGCCTGCCACTCTCAGCCTGGCTTTTCCACCACTAGGAACCCCCTGCGTATACCTTGAGCTCTTCTCTCTACTTTGCACTTCAAGAGTTTAGAAGCTTCAGGGCCAAATGAAATTTGGGTGTTTTTTTTTTTTTTCCTACCTCCTTTTTGATGAGCATTTGCTTTGCCCACAGGATGTGTTGAGACACCTTGAGAACTCACATGCTGCCTGCAGACTGAAGTGCCAAAGAAAATGCTTGCAGGGCTAAGGATGAACTCAGGGTCCTGAATACACTGGGCAAACACTCTCATGCTGGGCTACACTGCCTTCCGTGAAAAAAGACTGGTGCAACGTCCAGCCCTGGCTACCCTGGCTGCAGGGGTCTGCCTCTCCCGTGCTCACTCAGGTAGGCCAGTCACATGGGAGAGATCAAGTCTACAGAGATTGGTGGATGCCTACTGGGCAGCCCCAAATGTGCTCGTTGACCTCGGCCTCAATTGTGACACCAGTCTCTTCTTTAGGTATTTTCTTCTCTTATTAATACTTATTTTTATTAGTACACATTTGCAGTGCATAATGATCACATTCACTGTAGGTGTTGGGTACCTGTACACAACACGTCTTAATTTTCTTTTCTTTTTTTTCCCCACACCCTTTTCCTCTCCTTCCCTCACCCCCAGCTCCTTTTTTTCTTTTCTGCATCCCTGGCCATGGGGTTAGTGGAAAGGAATCAAATGCCCTTCATTTTTTCTACCAGCTGCAATAGATTTTTAAAAACTTTTTACTCTTTCTTTTCTTCTCCCCTCCCTCTGTCTCTTGCAGTATGTCTTGTCATCTGCGTATTTGTTTGTTAACCTTTTTTTGGAAATTATCTGGGCAGCAGTCAGTCTTGCGAGTGCGCACACACACACACACACACACACACACACACACACACACACACACAATCTACTTGTCTAATTGGGGCCTGAACCCAGGGTCTTCACAATGATTTACCTTCCTAGTCCCTTTGTAATTTTTTTAAAATTTTGAGACACAATCTCCCTGAGTTGCTACATTGCTCTGCTTGGGAGGATGCTCCCTTGCCTGAGCCTTGCTGAAGGCAGAGGACAGCACGGCCATGACTCCTGGAGCCCACAGTCTTTGCTCACCCAATGGAGAGACTGAGGTAGACATATGGCCTCTTGAATTAATTTTCATACATATTTGGTCCAATTGCAAGTACTATAGTTTAGATCATAAGGAAAATGGGGACCTTCACCTTGGATCAGATCAGTAAATAAAGGCTGACTCCCTGGCTTCAGATACAAGTTGGTAGGTGGAGGTAGTGACTCTGATGTACAGAGCTTGGAAAACTGTAGGGTTTTGAAGTTTCAAACAGGATGATGTTATAACTGATATTTTGTTAAATGGCACATTAGCCATTTCCACTGCAGCAATAGTGAACAAATTGTATTTTACAACACATTAGCATGATAAATGTAACTCAAGTTAAATTATATTTATTTCTTCTAATTTTAAAAGAAGTTCAAATACTCTCCTGATCTTGCAAAAGTATTCTGTGCCATAGGTCCCGTGTGTACTGTGCCCAAAAGATAAGTTGGCTTCATTTAAAGGGAAAAGTTACAGAAATAAAAGTAAGAGCAGAGGGCAAAGCCAGGCATGGTGACTTCTACTTGTAATCCCAGCATTCATGCAGCTGAGGCAGAAGGATACCCAAGAGTTCAAAACCAGCCTGGACTACTCAGCAAAACTCTGTCTTAAAGCTAACCAAAGCAAAATCAAACCCAAAGAAAATCATGGAGGACCAGCGTGCATCTAATGTACTTCACACCCCTGAAATGGGCTGTATAAGAAGCAACACCCTCCATTTGAAAAGAGCATTATCCTCAGGAGATAGACCTGTTATGATATAGAGCTGAGATGAAGAACTATTCAAAAATAAGATGAAATTTCCATTCTGATCACATAATGCAGTCCCAGTAGAAAAAAAAAATTGAGGTTAAAAAGGAAAAGGGAACTGTGTCACACTAGGGGTGGTGTGGCAAATGAGAACGAACACTCAGGTGATGATGAACACCTGTGACAATAAGGATACAGGATCCAAAATGACTTTTTTCCTTGACCATCTTAGACTTGTGGCTCAAATCTCTATAACAAAACACTTATTAATAAAAGGAAAACATTTAATATTAAAATACTAAAAACTTCTCTAATGTAAGTTTACATGACTCTAGTGCTCTTGTACCCAAATGACATCTGATGAAATGGCTAAGCTTATATATTTTTATCTGTGTAAGGCGGAAAGTAGTATTGGGTGACCGTGATTGGAAAAAGGGAAGGGCCTACAGAGAATAAGCTGAGAGAGAGGCAGCAAGTCTTGTTCGCTCTAATTCTTTTCTGTGACTTTTTGTCTTCCAGAGGGAAGAGCTCTCCCTCTGGATAACCTGGTTGACACCTTTCTTGTGTCTTTATGTGAATGTCTATATGAGATGTAATCAAACACATGCTGTTGCCAAGTTCCATTCAAAGGAAAGGCAGGCTCAGCAGGGCATCACCGTGTGGCCTTATCTTCCCTTACTTACCAGACCTAGCTGAGGCAAGAGGATCTCTGGGTGCCCAAGGCCAGCCTGGGCTACATAGTGAGACCCTGTTTCAAAAAAAAAAAAAAATCAAGAACAATAAGGTAAGTTTGTTCAAGATGAAGAGGGATATTTTGAGGCAGATCAATAGCAAGTAATGTGTTTTCAAAAAAATTTAAAATGTTTTATTTATTAATTTATTTTATTTGGTACAGGGTCTCACTATAGAGCTTGGACAGATGCATAGTGATCCTCCTGTCTCAGCCTCCTCAGAGCTGGGATTACAAGCATCCACCACCAAGCCCTGCTTCAGTGGCCAGCATGGTGCACACTAGGGCCCAGGGCTGGCAGGTAGTCGGGGGAATTGAACTTAAGTTCGTTGCACTTGCCAGACAGGGTGCTTAGACTGCTGAGCTATCTTCTGAGGCCAGCAGTATCTTTTTTTTTGAATGTGTTTAGTACAAGGTCTGCAGGGTCTCACTACACAGATCAGACTCCTAGCAATCCTCCTGTTTTCAGCTTCCCAAGTGCTGGAATTACAGGACCACGCCACCATGCTCAGTCTCAATCACCATCTCAGGGTGCCCTGAGGGTGGGGTGGCACAGCACTGAGATATTGGACCCCAGCAATGTCTTCTATGGTAATACTTTTTTAAAATAATTTAAAACATTCCTCTTTTCTGTTTTTTGTTTGTTTGTTTCTTTGAGACAGGGACTCACTATGAAGTTCAGGCT
>PVKA01003212.1:27242-113249 GCA_004027165.1 Ctenomys sociabilis
TCTCTCTCTCTCTCTCTCTCTCTCTCTCTCTCTCTCTCTCTCTCTCTCTCTCTCTCTGTATGTGTGTGTTTGGTAAAGAGTCTCACTGTGCAGCTTGGACTCCCAGGGATCCTCCTGTTTTCAGCCTCTCAGTGCTGGGATTAGAGGTGTGTGTCAGCATGCCCGGTCTCCTAGCTCACTTTCTCATTTGAACATTTTAGCTCTATCTCACAATGTCTATTATATGTTTTGGTCCTTATTTACACTTTCGGTTTCTCACACCAGAGAAACCATGCAAAATTTGCCCCATTTCTTTCACTTAATGGTATGGACTCAGGATGCATCCGTTCACTTAGATATCTGTCAAGTTTATCCTTCATAATGGCAATGTAGTACTCCATTGTACATAAAAATTTTTTTCTGTATCCATTCATCAGTTGATGGGCATTTGAGATGTTTCCAAAATATAGGTATTGCAAATTGCTGTTATTCACATGAGTGTCCCTATGTCACTGTGGTCTGATGGTTTTAGTTGTTTAGGGAAGATATCAAGATGGAGAAGAGCTACTATTCCATACATTTTGAATTTTTTTCTCACTGAAATAGTATTGCATAATTTTTCATGGCCTGGGTATAATCATTTTTGTTTATAACATAATGCTGACCTTGATATGTATATGGGAGGGGAAAAACTATGCTTTCACCTCTTACCACTTACTTAATCTTGCCTTCAATATCTTAAGAAACTTTATAAGAGATTTTCTGTTACCCAACAGTTGTAGGGGCTCTTTCCCACATAAATATTAAAAGAGGGATGGTAAAAAAAATAGTAACAAAAGAGTCAAGCAAATATTTTATGTTGCTATTAAAAGATATTAAATAGATTTTGCAGCAATGCAATAAAACAGGGTCTGCTACAAAGAGGAGAAAACAGGAATACCATGTTGTGCTTTTCCTATCAGGAGACATTGCTGCTTCTCTTTTATCTTATGGCTAAGACTCTCCAGAAACAAGTCTCCGGTGGCTTCTGCTGCAACAACTCCACTTGGGCTATGACTGTCCCCTGAGCAGCTGCTCTGCTCTGCGCAGCTTCTTACTCTCATTTCCACACCAGGTTTTCAGAAGCACACAAGCCAAGAATCTCTTGAGATCAGGAGTAGCCTTCATTTCCTGTTTTCTTAGATTTTGGAGTAAATATTTGCATGTCTGTAATGAGGCATAGGAATGGGGCTCCTGCCTGCACAGAGTTCACTTCATGTTTCCTATACATTGTATACATGTAGCTTGAAGCTTTAAAAAAAAAAATATGGTAATTTTAGAATACCTACATCTTATCTAAGATTTATCATCAGCGCAGAATTTTCCATTTTGGTGCTCAAAAATTTCAGATTTTGGTAAATACGATACATGTGTAAATACTGCATTTTTTCGCCTTTCCCTGAGGACAGCTTTGATAACTGTACTGATGATTTCTACTGGTCTACAGAAAGTTACAGTTAATGCCTAAATTTACTTTTTTCTTTTTAATTATTTTCACCAAATTTTAAAAATATTTTTATTTTTTACTTTTATTTATTTATTTGGCACAGGGTCTTGCTATGCAGCTTGGGCTCACAGTGATCCTCCTATCTGAGCCTCCCAAGCGCTGGAATTGCAGGTGTACATCACCATGCCTGGTGGCCAGCTTGGTGTGGGGCTACATAGCACGTGGTACCAGGGGTCAACTGAGCCCTTGTGCTTTTCAGGCAGGTGCTCAGACAGCCAAACTATCTTCCTTGTCCCTTTCAGCATTTTTTTTTTTTTTTTTTTTTTTTTTTTTGGCAGAACCAGGGATTGAACTCAGGCCCTTGCGCTTGCCAGGGAAGTACTTATTCCACTGAGCCATCTCTCCGGCCCCTCATCAATTTTTTGAACCAAGTTTGGGTACTTGTATTTGGTAATCTGAACAACTAATTTGAAGACAACAGTGTACAATATAACAGCCATTATTAAATTCCTATCATTTTGTGTAGCAAAATTCTGTATCATTTCTAATGTTTTCAAAAATTATTTTTATTATCTTTAAAAATTGAAGCAATAAAATGAATGCATTACAAAATAAAAAAACTGCAGTTTGTCGCTGTGAGAAACTGAAAATGTAAATAAGGATCAAAAAGAAATAATAGTTTCAGAAGTCAGGTGGCCGAAAATGTTGCCATATAGGTGATTCAGGAATAAATCACCTTTAAATAAAACATATTCAAGCAAATATAGTAGCAGTTCAAACTTTGGGAGAATTAATTATCCTTTATCAAGATCTACTTCTGACAGCAAACAGAATATGTATCAAAGGATACTCGAGAAGAATTTCTAAACTTTTGATATCACCTTGAAATTGTACTGTCACGCATGAAACTAAATGTGAGGCTCTCGGCCCACTGAAAGGCCAGATTTAACGTTGATGTCCTTGGGAATACGATCAAGTCCACTTTAAACTATGTCAAAATATAGTGTCAAGCTCCTTGTGTTTGAGAAGTGGAGTCAGAGCGTTTTTGTCCTTCATGTGCTATGTTGTGAATCATGTATAATAATTTCTTTGAATATAATTGTCTCTGTTTTCTCATCTTGGTTTTTGTTTCAAAAAATAAAGGTAAAGGAAATTTAAAACACACACACACACACACACACACACACACACATACAGAAATGCATAACAGATATTGTGAAATAGGAAGAAAATTTTCGAATGGGAAGAAGAACCAGGGATGGGGAAGGGGAAAGAAAGGAAGGAAAAAGAAATAAAATGATGAGAAAAAAATGGAAACAAAGTTTTTGTAAATAAGGAGAGGAAGAGAGGTTGAAAGAAGGGTAGTGGTTCGGGGGAGGGAGTCATGTGGGGTGGTGTCCAGGTACAAATTCTCTGTGATGAATGTGATCACTGTGTATTCCTAAACTGTACCAATGAATGTAATTAATTAAAAGAATTTTAAAAATTTCAGATTTTGGAGTATTTTGAGTTTCAGATTTTTGATTTAGATGCTTAATTGATATTAAAATTACTTTTTTAAAAAAACCTTTTTCTCTCTTTCTCTCTCTTTCTTTCTTTCTTTCTTTCTTTCTTTCTTTCTTTCTTTCTTTCTTTCTTTCTTTCATACAGGGTCTCACTATGTAGCTCATATTCCCAGTAATCTTGTCTCAGTCTCCCCAGTGCTGGGATTACAGGTATGTGCCATCAGATCCTATAATCTGGTGACCAACACGTGGCTCAGGATGTGGTACCGGGAATTAAACCTGGGTCCTTGTGCTTGCCGAGTAGCTGCTTGGACTGCTGAGCTATCTCCCCAACCCTAAAATTGCCATTTTAAAGATAAGAAAGCAGTGTCAAAGAAGTTAATTAACATATGTAAAGTTATATAGCTACAATATGGTAGAGTTAATTTTTAAAATCCACATTCATTTTATATTCTGTCTTGATTACTTTTTACTCATTGCTGGGACAAAATACTTGACACCCAAAATTAAGGAAGGAAAGGTTTATTTAGCTCACAGTTTGTGGGGGTTTCAGTCTATGCTCAGCTGGCTCCCAGGTAGGGTGGCACATGGCAGAGAACAGCAGTTCATGGCAGCAGAAAACAGTAAAGAGCAAATGAAGGGCAGCAGTTGTGGCTTCTAGCCAGCTTCTCTTCTCTCATGTTTATAGACAAACTATGCTGGGGCTGGGGTTGTAGCCATGCTGTCCTCCTGCACAAAATGAGGTTGTTTACAAACTAAGAATCCTGGCTCTTAGCTGAGTCACTTAGTTAAACTTCTAAACTTCTCCAGTTGACACAATGTATCAACCAGTACACATTCCTGGTTGTTGAGCCTGGTTTTGAACTGACTAGTTCAGTTGCCCTAAAACTCACAGTGATCCTCCTGCCTCAGGCTCCCAAATGCTAGAAACACTGGTCTGTGCTACCGTGCCCTTCCCCCAATCAAGTTTTAAGTGACTCTCCCACTTCCCAAACAGTTGTTTTCTATCTGGTTATCTCTCCTCATTTATTTTTTTCTAAATGTAGTGTGTTGTTCCTATTGGTTCATTGATTTTTTTAAAATACTATTTTAATGCAACCTTTCAAATTTGTCATGGACTAATTTTTCTAGTCTTGACAGGATGTTTCTTTTCTTTGCATTGGGCTGTCATTTAAAAATAGATCGGGTAGAAGAGATTTTGGTCATGAGTCATTGTGGCCTCAAGTTTGAAATTGCCAGGTGAAGTGGACTGTTTTTAACTGACTGCAGTCAAACAATCCCAGATGGCAATATGGGAATATGGGAAAAATTCCATATTTCCTTGAGTGTTAATATTTGTGATATCCTTTACCACCTCACCAAAAGCCTGCACCACCCCTCTTTGTCTATGTAATCTAAGCTTAATTACTGCGGGAATCTAACTAGTTATAAATGCTGTGTTTGTCTGGAAATCATGTTGATGCTTGTATGATATTTTATGCATAAAGTAATTTGCTACTTGATTGATGACTTGTTCTGGTGTTTCAGGTGATGATGGCAATCTGGCCTAACTTGTCTTTATTCATTCATTCATTCATTCTGTTCAACAAACATATATTCAGCTGCAATTATGAGACAGGCAGGGACTGTGTTTGACTCTGGGAATAATAATCCAATATCTACTACTGAGTATGTCTTTTGTGCTAGCACTGGGATGGAAGCTTTATATACATGTTCTCCTGCTCCCTCATGAGTTACTGACCCTGTTTACAGAAGAGGACACTAGGACTGAAGAAATGAAGCAATATGTTTGAGAGTACGAAGCTTGTAAGTGATGAACGTTTGCTCAATGACACATTTTACTCAGTTGATTTCTACAATAAGAAGTTGCCATTCAGGGCTGGGGAGATAGCTCAGTGGTCTAAGGTCCTGTGTGGCAAGTGCAAAGACTACTTGTTTGACCCCTAGTATCACACGCCATGCCAGCCCCCAAACTGGGCATGGTGCCGCATGCCTGTAATCCAGTCCTGGGGATGCTGAGACAGGAAGATCACTACGAGTCTGAACTGTGCAGTGAGACTCTGTACCAAATAAATAAAAACAAAAAAGAAATTGCCATCCAGGCCAGATTATTTTGCTTGATTATCTATGTCAGAGTCTTGAAAGAAAAAAGAGGAAAACACAGGCACAAAAAGAGAGGGAATAGACAAATGTTAGTTCTTACTTGATGCCTTTGAGTGTAGGGTCCTGAGAAGCCTGCATCCTCCTCCCCAGTGGATGATGGGATAGAGAGGCCAGGGAAGAGAACAGTAAGTGCATTTAAAGTTGCAAGTTTTGCATGGAACAGGACCTACGGTTACCATTAGATGCTGAAGGTGTGTGGACTAAAGAATAAAGACTTGGCTTCTGCACTGAAAGCAAGTACTTCACATAGCTGTCTTCAGTCATTCATTTATTTTTCTTACTATGAACTGGCAAGAAACTGGCAAGTGTCTCATAACTGCCCTTCTCCGAGGATAGTGGTCCATACATAGTTCTTTCCAGATTCACTTCTTGGTAGCCATCCTTGGCTTTGCAAGGATTCAGAAGTGTGGTGCAGATGGGTCTTCATTGTGATTAGGATCACTGTTCTTATTATAGGTGAAGCCTGACAGAAAGGATTAGTGCTTGTCAACAGGGCTACTTAGCACTGCACAGTTTTTCCTTTCAAAATGTGCTTTTGCGAATATTACCCCGACGATGCTTCCGCTGCGACGTGAATAGAAGCCGCACAGCTGTAGCGCCATGAACCCTGCGAATCTGTTCCCTGCAATGTCAATTAATTTTGCTTCCTGAAGCATATTCTTTCATGTATAGTTTCATCCATGCTGTGTGTTCTGCCTGGAATGATTAGAGGCCTGCTAACGTGGATAAAAATAACAAATTAAAAACAGAAAAACCCCCAACAAAACATAATAGCTTTTTAGGAGCAAGGCCAGAACTCAGAGTCTGTTTTCTTTCCATTTTCTATGTTTTAATTTATAGTGTAAATTAATCGCCTTTCTCCCACCCCTTGATAAGAATGGTCTTTTGCACTCTATTAACCCTAAGTTCTAGAGAGAGGCAATTTCCTAACAGGTGAATTAACACTAGATAACATTACCTCAAATGCCAAGTCATTTAATTGAAAAAAAATTTTTAAGGGGAGTGAGGCAGTGTCTTAATTTATTTTTTTTAAAAAAACATTATAGTCTTTACAAACTAACTCTGGTCTCCCAACCTCGAGAGTGATTTTCCTATTAACAAAGCACTAGAACAACTCCCACCACCAGTACAAGAAGAAATAGCCCCCGATTTCCAATTACTTCTGTGGCTGACAGTTCAGTGGACTGTTGAGACGCATTCTGCACCATTGTGTGGACGTGGTGAAGCTAGGCAGCCGGGTATGCGTCTCTTTTTGATTATGCAGTAATTAGACTGTTCCACTAATGGAAGGGAAGGAAAAAAGTTTCTAGAGAAAATGACATCCAGTGAAGCGCCTTTTGAAAAAAATCACCGGCACAAAAGAATAAAGAGTAACCTTTTATCATGAACACTGTGAAAGGTTTTGTGCCTTAACTAAGCGGCATGAAAAATGAAAAGTTGGAATCTCATATTAGCTCAGGCATAATTGCGTGTTTGCTTGCAAATAATAAAGCAAATAGGTGAGTCAGACAAGCTCATTAGTCAATAATAAGGCCTTTCAGAGATGTACACAAGAGACTTCCGGACGCGGACGGGCGTCTTGAAGGATTCCGGGTTCTGCGTCTCTGCTCTGTGAATTCATTAGTGATCCCTTGACAGTGTTTGCAGAGTGGGAGCCTGCCCTTTTGTCCTTGAACTCGCTTCACCTGAGAACTCGGTTCTTTCTCTAGGTTATTAGTGTATTAGTCACCCTATAAAAGTTCCCTTGATTTATTTGTCTACTGGAAAATTTAATTCCTACTCCTCTTAAAATTAAAAACTCAATTCAGTCTGTTCTTTCAGACTCACCTGGCACCCGCAGGTTTCTTTTCCCCGTTTTTTTTTCTCCTTTTTCTTCGCAATCACTTTTTTTCCTCACTCAACTCTGTATTTTTAGTATTTTGTGTGAATGCGACATTTCCCTTCTTACCTATAGAATTTCCCTGTTCTGTCTCCCCAGTGTGAATTGAAAACGGCAGTTCTTTATTCAGGGTACTGCAGATGACTGGCGATCTATTGCAGTTACGGGTATGACCAAATGTCTCCCTTCTTGGTCTATAATTTCTTAGAAGCTTGGATGCCCTTTGCAGTTTCTCCTTTAAAAAAAAAAACCAAAAAAACTGACATCATAAAAAGAATGTAGAAAGAGAAAACATACTCAAATGTATTGAAATACTGAAGTGTTTTTAATTATCTAGATTTTCAAATTATGAGTCTATCCCTGATTTATGCCAGATAAAATGCCTATCATCTTCTGGTTTTGTTTCTCTTTTAGATAAAACCAACATTTTTAGCAGATTTCTACAGTGACCATGGTTTGCAAACAAAATTTCAGGATCCATCATTTGATGAAAGATATTTTAAGCTATTTTGGCCTTTGGAAAGCACATTGTTAGGTTTACAGTTTGACAGACCTGAATACTGGGATCTTTGCTGGTCTATGAGATGCCAGGACCCTTGGAATGAGGACACACAGCAGTGTGTCACCATGGAATGGGGTTGTGGACAGAAGAAAAAGACATTATGTATGATTTTTATTTTCATTTTTTTGGTGGAACAGGGGATTGAACTCAGGCCCTTGCACTTGCCAAGGAAGCACTTATTCCACTGAGCCATCTCTCTGGCCCCCTATGTACAATTTTTTAGCATACTAATTATCTCTTCTTTTTTTTTTTTCATTGAAGGAGAACATAATTTGAAAGCAAATGAATGGAAGTGATAATGTCCATGATAGATCCTCAAATATACTGATTTATTGAAAATTACATTTTAAAGTATTTTTCCTATCAATATTGATTACTCATGCTAAGATTTTTTTTTTTTTTTTTTTTTTTTTTTTTTTTTTTTTGGTGGCACCAGAGGCACTCATTCCATTGGGCTACCTTCCTGGCTGCACTCATGCTAAGATTAAGGTACTAAATGTCTGTGATGGACAGATGAGGGTGTCACGACATGTTGGCTGAGAGCTGGATTGAATATATGGTCCTCTGTGTCATGATACATAATGTAGTCTGAAATTATTCATGATTCACCACCTATTATTGTCAGTAGAGAAAGGGAGAGAAAAAAAAGAAATGACAATTTAAAAGGGCCCACTTCAAAAATAAGATTTTTCATTTTGCCAGTGCTGAATGCCTCCGCTTTCAACATTATTACTGTCATTAAGATTACTAGCTTGGTCATTGCCATCATCAGAGCCTGAAATTCTGGGAATTACAGAAAAAGAACACTCACCATGTGTCGTTGCTCTGATGGCCTTGCATTGTTCATGTCAGCATTAGAATATGACAAAACACCAAAACTGGAAAATAGCTTTCAACAAATATCTGTAAAGTGTGTATATAAATTAGTTAACTTATTTTCAAATAAATGTCAGACTTTCATTGAATGCATTTCAAATGGCATATTCTGTTCATTATTAAGACATGAAAAGCAGACATCCAAAGACATGTATAAGTTGGAGCTACATCTTGGTGTGCAATATTGCTATAACTTTTTTAAAAAATTCTATGTGGTTTTGTAAGGTGCATGTTTTATTTGTGATAAATTTTACTTTTTTTCAGTATTACAGGTTGAATTTAGGGTCCTCTGAGCTACATGTCCAGCCCTTTTGATGTTTTGTTTTGAGACATGGTCTCCTGAATTTGCCCAGCAACCAGGAGTGGTGGTGCATGCCTGTAACCCTAGCATGTGGGAGGCTGAGGCAGGAGGACTGCCATGAGTTAAAGGCCAGCCAAGACTACATAGTGAGTTCAAGGCTTACCTGAGCTACATAGCAAGATGGGGTCTCATCCTCACCCCAAGTAGTTATATTAAATTACCTGACTAGGCTCAGGCTTGTAATATTTCTGCCTGAGCTTCCCAGAGTGCTGGGTTCATAAGTGTGTATTACCACACCTGCTTTGTTTGTAATATATATATATATATATATATATATATATATATATATATATATATATGTGTGTCCTCAGTTGTTTACAGGTTATTGCTTTAACAACCCCAAATCAATTGCTTAAAGCATAAGTATGTAGGAGCTAGCTATATATAGCTATATATATATATAATGTTTGTATATATAGCTATATATATATAATGTTTGTTTTTTTCACCAAATTTTCCCCTTTGTGTTGCTCTGGAAATGAGCTAGATATTCAGAAGTTATGAAGAAGCTGGCCAGCAAGCACACAGCCTTACCTTCAGGATAGAACAAGAGCGATCCTAAAACCGACACATGGGAGTGTATGGATCTGAATTCCAGGCTGATATTGAAGCACATGGAAGCATTATTATAGAACATCAAGAAGGACTGAAACAGGAAGTGCATGACAAAATGTGGCAAAATTTTCATAGAAGAGGAAAATCAGGAGGGGACAAAAAAAAAGGTGAAGGCTGGGAGCTGAGGGAACCTAGATTTAAAAATACAGGAAGAAAAGATTCAGGAGTCTAACTCAGCTGGTGGAGGAATGACAGAAGAGCAATGGGACTGAGGCCAAATTCCTGGGGCTGTGTGACACAAGGTGCAAGACATAGTTTAATGTACGTCACAGACCCCTAGCAACATTGGAAAGGTGGGTTTCTTATGGTTTTCCCCTGAAAACCATATTTATTTATTCATTCATTCTTCTTTTATGTTTACTTCTTGTTACCATATATTTCATCCTCTTCGCTATTGTAGGCAGTTTTCCCTTTACACAGCTGAGGAAGGCAGAGGCAAGCTGGCTAGCTCCTACATACTTATGCTTTAAGCAATTGATTTGGGGTTGTTAAAGCAATAACCTGTAAACAACTGAGGACACACGTTTATTTTTAGAACTCCAGAAATTCCTTAATTTAGTATTCATTTGTCTGTTAGAATGAATGGACACATACATCTGAACCATGACAAATTTGTTAATAGCTAGGAGCAGACCTAGTTCTTCTTATATACATAAGGTACAAATTTGTATGTGAGATACTCTCAGAGTATCTCACAGAGGCTAAATAGTGCAATATTTACAAGCAAATTTCCCTGTGTGTAGTTCTGTACCTTCATCTGTGATCCAAACATCTTTAAGTGTATTGTACTAAATATATTTTTGAATATTATTCTGAATATAATATGTCTCAAGGTCTAATAAAAAAGCTAGTACTTAGTAGCTGGAAAATAACATTTGATAGTAGTGGACATGGGGTGAAGTCCCCACAGATTCTGTCCATATTCAGCTGACAGTGGCTGCTTGTGTTTGTTTCAAGCGAAGAATTTCAGTCTGTCTGCAAGCAGTTGCCAAAACTTTTGGATGAATATGGAAGAACACAGGCAGTCACCCAGACACTCCTCCTGCAGGAGGCCACTCATCCAGCGATCTGCAACAACCAGTGCCTGGAACAGGAAGAGCACACATCGGGGGCTGGGGAGGTAGCTCAGTAAAATAAGCTCTTGCCTGGCAAGTGCAGGGGCCTGAGTGAGGGTCCTGAGTGCAGGGTCCTGAGTTCAATCCCCAGTACCGAAAAAAAAAAATGAGAGAGACAGAGACAGAGAGAGAGAGAGATAGACAGACAGACAGAACACGCACATCGGGAATATGTGTGTGTGAACTTTTTGAGGAGATATATTGATGTCATCTTTAAGCAATTGTTCACCCCTCTTGAAGTGCCCAACTTTTAAGCTTAAAGTGTATACGATATAGCATATAGAAATATGTATGCATAGTCCATATCATATGTTTTCTTATCAACAAACTGTTGATAATTCTTTTTAGGGATACCCTTGAATGCTAATGACTTAATGTTCAACCACCTTTAGATACTACACATTTGTCACTTTTCCCCTGCTATGGTCTATTAAGCAATATTGGCCTCCTCTCTATCCCAACATCTAAAACTTTATCAAGGTTCATCTCACTCTCAGTGAATTCAGATGACCAGTAATGATAGGAAATGTCTATTTCTCACTGCTAACTGTGACATAAAATAACAAGATGTATTATAGGTTTTTTTTTTAACAAGTCAAACACTTTAATCAAGTCTAACTGTAATAAAATATCCTGCACGAGCAAAACAGCTTTTAAAGAAACATCATGAAGTGATTCATAAATGGCACACACAGTAGCAAACAAGAATGACACAGTAACCTAATGTAATTTGTCAATTAAGAAATGAAAGTGAACTGTTTTCTCCTATTAATTGTTTGTTATGGAAAAATTAAAAGCAATGTGTTCTGGTCACCAAGAGCCATGTGGGCTTCAGATTGGGAGGGAGGAGGAGAAGTTTGAGAATTTGCAGAAGGCAGGCCTCTGCAGAGCAGGGGGAAGTGGCCAGTTTTCCATTTGAGTATAGATTGAGGTGTGGGAGACCAAGGAAGGAGAATTTCCCACTGGGAGCAGAGAAGGTAATTGTCATATCTGGTGAGGCAACGTGAGAGGCAGCCTATACTTAATGTCTATATTTTATACAGGTGTCAGATATGATCAAAATGATTTTAAAAATTCAACTCAGGTTGTAAAACACCTGAGATTTTTAAAACTATAAACAAGATATGGCAATTAATGCAGTGATTTATTGAAAGTTGGTGTTGCAATTCTCTCTCTCTCTCTCTCTCTCTCTCTCTCTCTCTCTCTCTCTCTCTGTCTCTCTCTCTTGGTGGGATGGAACTCAGGTCCTTGTACTTGCTAGGGAAGTGCCTGTTCCACTGAGCCATCTCCCCGGTCCAATGGTGTTGCAATTCTAAGCTTAGATGCACTGAGGTATCAAAATCTTAGTCTTGGATGGAGGTGTTGAATAGGTAGTGAAGTTAGGAAATAGAACAAAGAAATAAGAAAGATGATCTTGTACCAGAGAGAGGAACAAGGGAAGACCAGAAAGGCTTAATTTGGTTTAGAGAGTAGGTTAAAAGGATCTCATTACAGGTGTTACTCAGCTTTCCAGTGCTGTGCCCAGTGCCTGTGACACACAACTTGAAAGGAAGAAAGCTGTATTTCAATACACACTTTCGGAGGCCTTGGTCCGTGCTTGTGTGGCTCTGCAGTTGTATGGCCATGGCAGCAGGAGAGTATGGCAGAGGTCTGTGAAGTCATGGCCACCAGGCTGCAGAGGGTTGAAGAGAGGGAGAGAGGAAGGAGGGAGAGAAGGAGAGGGAGAGACAGAGATGGAGAAAGACAGGGAGCGGCAGGAAGGAAGGAAGGAAAAAAGCAAGGAGGGAAGAGCCAGTTTGAAATATCCCTTGAGGACGTGCTCCCAGTGACCAAACTTGTTTTCACAAGGCCCACCTCGTATGCACCTCACCACCACCCCAGTAGTGGCAGACCTACAGGGCAGTGACCAAGCCTTAGCACGTGGGCCTTTGGGGAACATCTACAGCCCAAGCCACAACACTGCAGGATAGGAGGGCTGGTAACTGGACCTGAGGTGATCGGAGATTTTGATGAGTCAGGGAGCCTTTGCAGGGCTGCCTCCTGCAGTGTCTATGGACTCTTGGACAAATTCCTATAGGATAGGAAGATAGCTCAGGGCATAGGTGCTGAGTTTGATCCCCAATACAAAAAGAAAAAAAAAAAAAAGAAAATTATTAAGATTTATACAAAGTGTGGTACAGGGTTACAGGATAAACCCTGAGGGTACCTGACTGACCTTATCTGATATAAAAGTTACATTTTTTGTTATATAGGTCTTGCTTTAACTCAGTCTTAACCATCCAACAGAAAAGTATGAAAATGGGGGTATATAAAGTAAAGTCATATTAATATAATGAACTGTGAATGGCTCAAGTCAACAACTTCTATGAATAACCTGCTTCTATTGTGGACTGCTGATCTGTGTTGGATTGTCTTATTTAAAAAAATAATTATATATATATGCACATATATTTAGTTGTCCATGTTTTGAAAATCTGTAACATATGTATCATTGTATGTTACCCTGTTTATGTCATTTTTTCTCTTTGTTTTTGCTTCTATTTTTCACTCTTCAAATTAAAATACAAATAAATAAATTTACAAAAAGGAAATTATTAAGATCTGGATAAGATAAAGATAATAGTCTTTCCTTTTCTTCTTCCTCTTCTTCTTCTTCCTCTTCCTCCTCCTCCTCTTCTTCCTCATCTCTTTCATCCCAGCATGTATTTGTAAATGAAACTTAAATTTACTGTCTTATGGATTGTGCCAGAATTCTGCATATTTTTTTTCTCATTATTTAGGAACATATCTTGGTGAAGTTAAAAGGGAAGGTCAAACCTTTATCAGCCCTGTAGGAACTCAAGCTACAAATAGTACTGATGCACTGTTCTGAGTTAAAAACAAAAATTCATTCAGCACAAAGAAGTGTTAAGAGACAGAAGGAGAAAGGCATGAGAGAGAAGACACAGGCAAGAGCTTTTGCAGGTAAAAGCAATTTCAGAGGAGAGGCACAAACAATATTTGAGAGCCAGAATCTCTGAAAAGCTAGCATTTATTTTGAGGTTATTTGCAGTTCCACAGTAAGCTTCTTTTCCCTGTTTCCCTTAGTCATCGTGAATGTCTGGTAGAACATGGCAGGGGAAGAGTCTAGCTTCCTATCTGGATTAATTTGGAGCAGGACACAGAGTGCCTGTCTGGGAAGATGAGGCACATGACCTCCAAGCAAGCGCTCCTCGTGAGCACACATCCCCATTCCTCCTACCCTCCTCTTCCTCCAAACTTAGAGAAAACATGGTGAGGGCTTTGGCTTTCCATGGGACACTGAGTGGAACTGGAGCCTCTTGCATAAGTTATAGACAATGATCCTAAAGAGTCAGGGATTTGTGAGCTGACATCTAGGCTATGATGTGGTTCTATATCCTTATTCTTTTGCTGTTAAAATTATAAATGTTTTTTCCCCTTTAAAAAATAGATATAATGTAACAGCTGAGCACTGTGATAAATTGCCTGAAACTAGTGTGGACCATCTGGCTGTCATGAATAGTCTTAAATAAATCGAAGCCGAAGTAAGAAATATAAAGAGACAGTAGTTTCCATCTTATTTGAGTTTAAGAGGCTGTGCAAAATTTTACAAACATGCTGTGGTTTTCAGAATTTTGTTCATTGTGATATGAAACTTGACTCACCATAGATAATTATGACACCATGATGAGTTCTAGACAGTCAAACAAAAATAGGATTATAGAAAATGCACAGATTTTGGCATGCCAGACAGACCCTCAAGGTAAAAGATGACTCTATTCCTATAAATTGTGGTCAGAGATTCAGGTTTTATTTGTCACTAATAGCAACTTAGTGATGATAAAGCCATTACTTCTTGAAGACTTTTTTTTTTTTACAAGTCCAACCTAAAAGTTCCCAAGTGTTTATTTGTTCATTTATTCTCAAACATTTATTGAATAGTCACTGTGTGTCAGAAACTGAGACCCAGCAATGAATCAAAGGATAACTAAGATCCAATCCCCTCTCCTTGGAACACATAATCTAAGGAAAAGACAATAGGCTGAAATGTAAATGGAATGATAAGTATGACAAGTCTTGGACAATATTTTAGTGTAAGCCTGGCGGAGAAGGGGGCCAACTCTACCTAGGGAAGACGGAGAGGTTATTTGAAAGGGGCTATTTGTGGTAAAAGCACAATATGGCCAGAGTCACAGGGACTTAATCTACCTTCTAGGAAATAAAATAGGTATCTTGAAATGAACCCCTGGCATAGGGAAAGCTTAATTTTAATTAGGGAATATTATATTTCTCAGCATTATTCTAAGCATAGAAAAAGAACCAGTGAGGATGAAGAGGCATCTATGTATGGCTAGAGACAGACCTTAGTTTACATCTGCTCTGAGTTGTTGACTATTGTATCTGTTGACATAAGCTATGCTGTTGAAATAAACAGGCCCCTAATTCATGCAATTTCAGGGTGAGAATTTCAGGGAAGCAAGCAGCTCCTTTCTGCATAGAGATTGGGGGAAACACCTTTTGTCTATGGCTTTTTCACGTTCAAGTCCTTCTTGTTAACTGTGTAGTTACAGCTGTGGTCATGGCCACATTCAAAATTAGAATGGGGGAGAGAGTGTGAAGTAGGAGCAGTCCTGCCATACAGTTCACGGCTATGCTCTGATGTGTCCCTCAAAATTAATAGGTTGAAACTTAGTGACTGATGTGAATGTGCTAAGAAGAGCCAGGGTCTTCAGGAAGGGAACATCCTGAAGGGATGAATATTTTGTATGGGCTAAGAACATCCTGAAGGGAACTATGGGATCGGATTAGGGCCTTCATGAAAGGTCTTGCTGCACTGAGTACATAGTGTTTCCTTTTTGCCCCTTTCCCTTTTACCACATGAGGACACACGTTTGTCCCTTTTGAACTCCTGCTGTCTGACATGTGAGGAAACAGCATTCCTACTCTCTGGAGGACATAGCAAAAGGCATCACCCTAGAGGCAGAGACCAAGCCGCACCAGACACTGACTCTAGCAGTACCGTAAGCTTGGCTTCTGTTCTTCACAGTTGTGAGAAATCTTTCTGTTGATTATGAAGTACTTAGTCTTTGGTATTTTGCTATTATGATACAAATGGACTAACAGACTCTCTAAAGTATTCACTCTTTTTATTTGTATTCAATTGGCTCGAAATAAGTTTTACAAATGTATTTAAGGACAACAGAGACTGGGAAAGATAATCTGGTCATATGGCCAGGGAGAAAAAAGTAGTTTTTGGTTCCCAGCAAGCATTGTCTGTTACAGATGTATAATTAAATTTAGTAAAAATTTATGCAGCCTAGATCCCTCTGAGTGTGTCTAAACTTATGATTTATCAGTATGGTGTATAAATTATTTCATATGGGCTAAGAGAATTAATTCAACATATACTGAATAGTAAAGCCAAATTAATGGTCATATGGAAAAAGACCTGGAGATTTTGTTTGGAGACTAATTCAACATATGTTCACAGTTTGCTATGATTCCTGCAGAGCAAACAAAGAAACCAACCAATAAATGAGTTATAACTACAGGTCACATCCATACCAGTGGGCGTGGAGGGCATGAGTTCTGCTCCAGGAATATTTAACTGAGCATCTTTTAAAATAGCACTCTCGTGTCTATTTTCACAGGCATAGGAATGAGGAGAAAAGGTCTAAAGTAGAAGGTGACGGGGATCTAGAAACCATGTAACATGAGGAGGAAGAGTGAAATGTAAGGTTCTGTTCTAGGGAGGATATGTCAGGATGGGGTGCGTAAGTGTATGCATGTGTGTGTGTATGTGTGTGTGTGTGTGTGTGTGTGTTAGTGAGGAAGGATATAGACTAAAGTGTCCTTAAAATTCAAAGAAAGTTAAAGTACTTGAAAGTTAGCCATACGGAAGAGAGAGTAGATTCATTCTCTTATGCATCATGGAACCAAGGAACATTTTGGCTTAATATGAAGATCTGCATAATAATTGAAGCTATCCGAGAATGGTAGAATGCGCTGCTTAGAAAATTACTGAGATTCACATCACTGGAGCTGCTCGATGAGAAGCTGAATGGCCTCACGTCAAGTCTGCCATAGTGATTTTCTGAGCCTGGACTAGATGATGCCTAAAATGTTTTCTAATTCTAGGTGAAATGTTTCCACTCCCAACCCTTCTCACAAAATCTATGGGAGTTTTCCACACCAATAATCAATTTTTCAATTCTCTGGACACAAAGTGGGTGTCCAACAATTATTATAATTGCATATAATTATTCAGTCATGACATTTGCAGAATTAGTGTCAGACCCCTCAGGCTAAGAACCCTGTCTCCTGAGTCTGCCCCTTCAGAAGCCAGTTGCAGTCCCTGCTGTACTTCTTACCAACTGTCTGTAAGCAAGAGTTCCTATCACCCTGCGCTCAGGCTTGAGCATTTTCTAGAATGCCTCACAGTACTTAGGAAAGCAGTTTACTTCCTCTTACTGGCTTATCACCCAGAGTATAATGAGTAAGAGATGGACAGAAGAATGCGTGGACCAAACTGTGTGCGTGGAGTTTCGGCTTTGTCTCACTGTGCGCCGGGTGCCGGACATTGTAATGTGTTTACAGCCTTGCTTTGGTTTTTCTTAGCATTTTGGGTGGAGGTTCCAGCGCATAGTCACCATTGTTTAAATAAGTGACCACTTGTGATAGCACCTATGAAGACTGGGCGTGTAAGGGCTGAAAGGCCGTCATCTGTAGGTCTATTGTGCGAACGACCTTCACATTGAAGCTGTCTAGACGCACTCAGCCTGCAGTCCTCTTAGTATCACACAAGAGACATTCGTGCTTACCGATTTTCTAAGTCTTACAAAAACGCTTTTGTTACTAACCAAGTAGTAAGCCCAAACATCATAACCAGTGTTGTCCCATGATGCCTGTTACTTCAGAAACTACGAATGTTTTATGATCTTTGTTCCAGAAGAAACAGAAAAAAACTCAAACATATATTTCTTAGTACATCATGATATAATACTAGTATTTAAATTTGCAATTGTCACAGCTGCTTTTCTGGGTAATGCAGGTTGACATAAAATCCCTGTTGAGATCGAGGAAGGCCACCACCCTGATGCCCTGGAGGAACACAGCACAATCAAAGTTCATGACGCTCTTTTTTTTGTGAAAACACACATTTACGCTTACTTAACTGATAGCTTCTATTAAAAATGGGAAACCATTTTGTATGAAATCAAACACTGACAAATTATGATTATTCAGAATTGAAAACTTGTAATATATGAACAATGTGACCATTGTTGAATTCCTATTACTTTGTTTAGGGAAATTTTGTATAATTTCTAGTGCTTTTTTCCCCCTACTATTCTGTATTCTTTCAAAAATTAAAATAAATAAATAAAATTTGGAAAAGAAAATGATGAATGTACTGGTGACTAATGTGATTATTAGAAGCTTTAAAGAAACTTTAGCAGTATGGACCACTTATATATTTCAAGGTAGCTTCCAATATGCAAAACATTTTTTCTGATGAGGTCAGTGGTGATATTTTTTTTTTTTTTTTTTTTTTGTCTTTTTGAGACAGGGTCTTGCTATGCAGTTCAGGCTGGCTTTAAGCTCACTTTGTAGCTCAGGCTGGTCTCGAACTCACAACAATCCTCCTGCCTCAGCCTCCCGAGTGCTGGGATTACAGGCATGCACCACCATGCCCGGCTCAGTGGTGATATATTTTTTTTTTTTTTTTTTTTTTTTTTTTGGCCTTAAGCTCACTTTGTAGTTCAGGCTGGTCTTGAACTCACAACAATCCTCCTGCCTCAGCCTCCCGAGTGCTGGGATTACAGGCATGCGCCACCACGCCCGGCAGTGGTGATATTAATGTGTGATGTTTTGGAGTATAACTAAATACGTCAGCATTTCAATGGTCTGTATAACTCAGTGAGCCATTATTTTGTAAATGACCAATATATAATATAAAATCATACATGGATAAAAAGTCCACTCAAAATACACAGTAAATCTGTAGAACTTTATGTAGCAGCATTCTCAAAGGTATAACTAAGTTTAAGAAATGACTGTCATTTGTGTAGGCACATGTCTGTAGTCCCAGCACTTGAGAGGCAGAGACAGAAGGATTGCTCTAAGTGTGGGGCTAGCTTGCATTAGATAATCAAATTCAAGGCCCACCTGCATAACATAGTGAGACCCTGTCTGAGCAAAATGACAACAACAAAAATGATCTCCTGTTGAGTTATAGAGTACCATCAAAACTGATACATCATTATTAAATAGCTACTAAAATACTCCTCCCTCTTTCAATTACATATTTGAGGTCAAACTTTTGTAATCAAAACAATACATTGCAACAGATTAAATGCCAAAGCAAATATAAGGGTCTAGTTTTATTTCTAAGTCAGACTTTAAAATGAGAGCAAAAGACAGTGCAAAAGTGAGCATCAAAACAAAATAATGACAACTGTCTCCTCAAATTCTTTTTTTTTTTCCTGGAAAACAGTAGACATATTACTGTCATTATGGATAAATTAAAAAAAACATTTATAATATTATTTTGGTTTCTAATATAATAAGCATTTTATTTTTTTTATTTTTTTATTTTTTTGTTCATTTAGTACAGGGTCTACAGAGTCTCACTACACAGATCAGATTTGTAGTGATCCTCCTGTCTTCAGCCTCCCCAGCGCTGGGATTGCAGGTGTGCACAACCATGCCCAGTCTCAATAGCTGTCTCAGCGCTCCTTGGGGGCAGGGCAGCACCGCATACAGCGGTCGCTGTATCTGCCTAGGGAGATACTTTAGTCTGCTGAGATAGCTGGCCAGTCCTACAATATGTATTTTAAAATATTCCTTTGATTTGTGTTGTCCCATTCAATATTTTCAATACATGGATATAGGTATTACTATCGTTTTACTTTTTATGAAAGGAAAAAATAGAGAATCAGGTTATAAGATGTGCTTGAGGTCATACAATGAATTGTGAAATTATAACTCCAATTAAATGTCTTTTAAACTCTGTGCTCTCTGATTAGAAAAGGCTGAATCAATCAAGACAAGGAAAAGAGGAACATGGCTGGAGAAATACCTGCGACAGGGCAGTTGTATTAAGAGAAAACTGATGGAAATTGTGCAACACTCACAAGGCATAATTAGAAACAGCATGATTTATTTTTCCAGTCCCCCTTCAAGCTTGTGCTGCAGGACTAATGCTTGCTTTTACCCTTGAGTGAAGCAGGATGTGGTCCATCACTCTTGGTCTATCTGCAGCTACAAAAGTGGTTCCAGCTCAGTTAGTAGGATGTCTAGCAGAGTCACAGCAAATCTAAACTTGTCTTGAAATTAGATTCCTCACTGCACTGCTCCAGAAAGAAGCTGTGCTGCAGTGGAGAGGCTGTGGATCTTTCACTGTGACCTATCATGAATTGTAGCAGTGGGGCCTGGAGGTGGAGGAGTTAATGACAGCTGGTCAGGGGCTGCAAGGCAGCTGTCATTTGACTCTGGCAACACTGCAGACTGAGCTTGCTGTCACAAAGGGTGACAGTTCCTCTCCTGGTTCTTTAGGGCCCTGCCTATCTCCCCCTCAATACCGTGTCACCTAAGACTATCTAACATCAGATCCCTCTACGGCCATACAACCCTCAATGCATGCAATGTAATGAGCATCAGATCCTTCAAGACGGGAATTGTTTCTCTTTTCCCAATGGGTCACTTGGCTTTTAGACATCCTGTGGTACACATTTCATTTCCTTCTGCTTTAGCACTTCTCGCTCATATTTTCATTGGCCTTTGATCAAGGATCCAAGACAAATTCACACCGACTATTTATGACTTTGGGTTCACATCTATTCTATACAAAGCCTTGTATTTGTGATCCATGTTTACCTCCCCAAGATGACCTTTACATACATTCAACAAGACGAATTGGGCAACTATTTGAAGCATCCTCTCTCTTTATGTATCTCAAGAGCTTTAGAGTGGCTTACCACATTATCTCTTTCTACAGTTTGGTTTCAGAGCAGGTGCTTTCTACCCTGAATCTTGGTGTTTGTGTTGTGGGGAGGGTCAGTTATACTGGAGGCACAGCATTGCACTAATTGCCACCTTCTGAAGAGCATGATAAGTTAATAACTACAGAGGCCATTGCAGATGCCCTCTTCATATTATGTAGAAAGACCACCTCCTTATGAAGCAAAGCTCTCAACGTGTGCAGGGCAGATTCACTGTCTAAAAGGCCATCTATTTTCACTTGCCTGACCACCACACAGTGTAAATTCATACTAAATCATATCAGACAGTGGAGCCTATTTCTTCACCTGAACTGATCTTGTGATATTTTCTGGTTATTAACAAAGCAACAGTTTTGAGCCCAGACCTCAGGTACTTTGAAATGATTTGGCTTGTCAGCTAACTTGCATGACTGTCTGAACAAATCTAGACCAATTTGTTGAAGGGCAAAACACCAAAAGGAAAGTGCCTGGTGGCTCAGCTGTGGCTATCTTAGACCAGTCTACAGCCCACTTCCCCATAAACATGAGAGGAAACTGGTCCAAGAACAGCAGAGCACAGATATACGAACCACAGATATGTGAGACCAGAGCTGCCCTCCTACTTTATTATAATTTGTGAATTATAATAAAAACTTAGAGTTTTAAACCACTATGTTTTGGAAGGATTTGTTGTACGGCTTTAGCTAACTGATACAGTTCTCCATGAAAAACTAGACTAAGACAGCTCTATTTTGACATCTTGCTTGAATAATACATAACTTGAAGGAGTAGTAGGGTTGAGAAGGAGAGAAAGTGATGGGAAGAACATCGGGTTGGAAAACGGGGGCTAAGGAGCAAAGAGAGGCCGAAGGACACACTGATTCGGGAGTTGATGGATACACTGATATGGCGATAAAATGGACAGCACAATAAAGAGGGAGAAGCAGGATAAAAAAAAGTGAGTTTGGCTCTGATGGAGGCCAGTCTGATTTTGGGATGCAAACTTCTGTTTTTCTAAACATAATGGGGATCCTATTCTGGGGAACCAGAGTAAAGACTGGTTCCTTCGCTCCCGATTCTTACATCTCCCTTCCATTTCAGCCAGAGCTCGCTCCTCAGTGTTCGCTAAAGCAGCACGTTTGCTCGATGCGATTCCATAGAGCAGTGATTGGCAATAAAGGACACGTTCTCCTCATGTTGCCTTGCGAATAAAAACCCTGGCTTACATTTTATGGTTGGAATCCTACTTTGACGGAAAATGAGCCGAGATACTTCGATTGCAACCAAAAAGAAACAGATGGAAGAAATAATTTCCTCTAAAAAGAATGCAAATATGGAAAAATCGTTCTGTTTAAATAAAAGAGAGAAAAACATGTTTGGCTCTTCGTGAAAAGCTTTTAAATCTTCCCGTTTTCTTAAAGAGCCATGCTAATTTACCAATGACCACTAGATGGCACTTGTGTACAGCGTTTGAAAATTCTGGCTAAACCAAGGGTACCCAGGGTGAGTAGGATTTGAGGTTTCACTCTCCCACAGCCCACTTCCTCTGCCATCCTGAGTCAAAAAAGGGTGCAGGAGGGGAAGCTTAAATCTTTTCTGCGCCTTTTCACTTATAAAGAAAAATGAACATGGCAGAAGTGTTCCTGATTAGATCCGGAGAAAAAGGATGATACATTCTTGCTAGATGAATCAGGAGAGATGATGTTCTGTCGTTCTTTAGATATAGACCTGAAATACTAACTTTAAATTTATCGTTGCCGGTGTGAGCCCTGGTTCCTGTTTACCCAGTTAGTGCATTTGGGTGAAGCATGAATAGTGTCTTCCAATTGGTTATTTTATCATGCTGACGATTTCAGAAGATATAATAACTCTTACCCGTTACGATAAAAAAAAAAAAAAAAAAAAGGATGTCATAAGTCTTCTTATCAGATCACCCTAGGCGGATTCATCTTTATGAGAGTTGGCTGCCTAGTTGTTCGCTGCTGCCTTCTACTCATTGGGACATTTTCTGACGATGCAAACCGCGATAGCGACTGCGGAGATCATCTGGAGTCGTAGGGCTGAAACTAGTAGAGGATGGATCGCCTCCTCCCCGCCGAAGAACTGCAGCGAAAATGGGCAAATAAGCACACAAAACCTCCACTGATCTACGATGAGGTAGTGAATGTCTAGAATTCCTGACG
Source organism: Ctenomys sociabilis (assembly GCA_004027165.1). Classification (NCBI taxonomy): domain Eukaryota; kingdom Metazoa; phylum Chordata; class Mammalia; order Rodentia; family Ctenomyidae; genus Ctenomys; species Ctenomys sociabilis. The sequence continues at coordinate 49,947 of PVKA01003212.1, forward strand.
TTTTTCCTAACTTGGGCCCCTCATTTCTCTGGCCCTCGAGCCATTATGAACGTTTAGAACCTCCCAGAAAACCCCAGCTCCTCTCCTAGGAGGCAAGAGGCTGGCGATCTGCCAGTCACAGCTTTGCCAGGGCCACTGGCTTGTCACCAGCGAGCCGATGCCGATCTCTGTCGGGCCTGTTTGATCCGGCCTTCCAGGAGCTTTCTCCTGCTTAGCCTAAGCTACATAAACGCGTGTTCTGAAGCATCCCTAGATCTGATATGAAGGGGACATGTGTCCGAAAGCAGATTAGGGGGTGGCCAGCGAAATCCAAAAAAGGGCAAGAAGAAAAGGGCAGGCTGGGCTGTCAGAGACAGAAAAGGTAATGGCAGTTAGAAACAGAAATGTAGAAAGGCCGACCTAGGAGCCGTCTTTGATGTCGCCGGCCCTGTGCTTTGACCTCCAAGGTGGCATCTTTGGTATTTTTCTTGGTTATTTGGAGTTGCCTGCTTTTTTCCGAACAGCTTTATGAAATCATTCCTCAGGGAGATGTTTGCTCGAAGATTTGAACAGAAGATGAGGCGTGCGTTTGATAAAGCCTTAGAATTATATGCGAATGGGAGGAGCACCTGTTTCTGGTACGCGATGTAGAAGGCGGCCCCTCATTTGTGAAGCCTCTACTTAGCCTGCCTACTTTTTTTGTTTTGTTAAAAATTAGTGCTAACCATATAAATTAATGTCTGACCAGCAGCCACCTTCAGGGTTCAACAGAACCAAATGTTTCTAATTTGTAGAGGAAATAAATAGGGACTGGAAATTTTCCTTTTAGTTTTACACTTTTACAAGTACATGACTACAGCACATAATGATTCCATTCATCAAGGGAAGTTGGTAATTACCTAACATACCTTAATTCTCTTTGTACCTTCCCATTCTTGGTGTCTTTCCTATTTTCAAAAGGTCTATTTTCCTGCTACCTGTTATCTGCCTTTACTTTGCTACTCATCTTCATTGTAGCAGAGTAGTACTCCACTGAGTATTGTCATAGTTCATATCTGGATGCTCCTGCAGGACCTCCTGAGCTCGTGGACTGGGATGGTGAGCGGTAGTTGATGGTGGGGAAGCAAGACACCTGTTAGTGTCTAATGAGTTTAGAGCAAAACACGACATTGGAAGGTGGCCACATAGAAGGAGGGGGGTTCCTGTGGGTGTGACCTGGGTGGTCTATGCTCTTCCCAGCTCCTTTGTTCTCTCTCTGTTTCTGGATACCTTGCCATGAGATCTCTCTCCACTACTGAACCCCTCTGCCACATTGCTTTGTCTTGGAACCAGCTGAGACAATGGACTGAAATCACTACAAACCGTGAGCCAGAAGAAACCTTTTCTCCCCAGAGTTGTGGTTGTCTGGTCTTGTGTCTGAGCAGTAACGAAGTTGGCCAAACGGATGCAAGGACACATTACTGGTGAAAGATTTTTTTCTGTGTCCTAGTCTCTGGCTCTTCCCTGTCTTCCTGGATGGGGGATTGGAAAAGGTTCCCTCGTTGAGAAAAAGGGAGTTGTGACTGCTATCCCTTTGTAGAGAAGGTCTCTCTGGGACTAGGGGCCTTCAGGTTCTCATCCTAGGGTGTCCACATCTTGCATGGCTACACGCTGCAGTTGGGCCTGGGAGGCGTTCTCCCTGTAGGAAAAGGCTGAACACCAGAGAGTTCTACAAAGCCTTCAGATTTTTCAGCTAGGACTGGGCATGTCCATCTCTCTTTTCAGACTCAACAGGCAGCACCACAGCTTGACACTCTGCTGGTTAATAAGCAGACCTTTGTATATTTCACTGAACCTATTGTCCACTGAGACTGGATTATTGATAAAAAAGTACTGGGATTGAAATTTGGGGTGCCTCATACATAAGAACATGGGAAAACAAGAGTAGATATTGCTAATTATGCAATTAGCTAGAGACTCATAGGGTTTGGAATATGAGGAGAATATGGAAGATACTTAAACACCACATACAATACCTTTATGGAGGGCTAAGCAGGGCAGCTCCAGGTCCAGTAGGCAGTTAGGTATCAGGGTGCACAAAATCAGAGTAAGATTTTTGTAAGCCCACAGACTATTCTGCCAGCCACAGGGAGCCAGCTGTGGAGTGGAGGACCAAGCCTCCTTGCTTAGTTAGTCTTCCTCTCTAGCATGTGGTACTGAACTTATAAGACATTCATCACTATTAGAAGAAAATCTGGGAAACAAGAAGATATCTTAGTTTGTTTGGGCTTCTACAACACATATAGAATGGGTACCTGTTAAAGGAAAGAAATTACTGTTTGGTTTGGTTGGGGGCTAGGAACTCCAAGGTCAATGATTTAAACATGGAATTCATCAAAACAGAGCTGGTGGGTATGGTGTCTGGCAGCAGCCTACCTTGTGATTCACAGTTTCTTGCCATGTTCTCATGGGGCAGAAGTACAGAAGGACCTCTCTCAGGTCTGCTTGGCAAGCTCATTAGTGCCATTCATGCGAGCTCAGCTTTCATGATTCAATCATGTCCCCAAACCTATACCTGTGGATATCCTTACGTTGAGGATTAAGTTCAAATGTATGAAGTTTTCACATGGAGATCATAGCACTGGGCAATCCTTATTGTTGCTTTCAGGGAAAATACCAAAGAAATGACCTGGAGATTCTTAAATAGAGTGGAGTGGCTACTGGTCACCTATGAGAACTGGTGATCTGCAGCGTCAATGACTTTTAGTCCTGAACTTTTATTCTTTTTCTTCAAAGTTATTTTTCATCTTTCTTTTGCTATGGGTACATTCCTTCTTTTGAGGTATTAATCTTATTCTACATGATGTGATTCTTTAAATCTTGCCTAAAGTAATATTTCAGTCTTTAATACAAAGCTTTAACAAAAAATAATTTTATCAAGTGTTTGTAGGGCATACTGATTGCACTTACCATTGGGAGTTAGCACATGTATATAATGCAGCTTAGTTATTTTCCTTGTTCTGTGCACTTCTCTTTCTCTTGAGTTCCATCTTCACCTGCAAGTTCTGCATGCCATCAGCCTTATCAGTCATAGCATTAGGTCTGTAATGGTTTGTAACCCCAAACTAGCCAGAGTTTTCCTCAGATTTCACAAATGTGAAATTGCTATCATTTCCTCTGGAACAGCAAAACCTAGATGGTGGAACCTGGAACTTAGATCAGTCCCTCCATGCCTTGTTTCATAAAGAAAGACCATGGATTTTTGGAGAATAAAGCCAATGTGCAGAGACAAGCAGGGACCTGAGATAAGCAGAGGGAGTGAGGCTAAAATAGCTCCATCTCTGTCCTGTTTCAATGACCCAGAATATTTCTTTTTAGCTCAAACCATTTCAAGTGGGGCTGCAGTCACTCACTGTCAACTCTGAGGGTCTTGACTGGTCTGTTTGCCAACACATCCAACCCAGTTTCTAATTTGACATACAACTTGCCAATGGATTTCTTCTTCACTGTAGCTTGTCTTCTGATTCAAATTGAAATACTAGTGTCTGTGCAGGAAAATGCAAGTGTAACTCAAATTTTGGACAATTTGACTCATTAGCACAAGTGCTGGATTTCTTTGCCAGAGGCATTACGTGGGACAAAATCAAGCAGTATTCATAGCAGTTTATCATACGCAGAAGAACACATAGTGAGTTGCTCTTCACTAGTCTTTGGGATTGTTCTTACATGCCATGATAACTGTGTGGCCCGGGTGCCCCCATATTCTTTCATTTTTTTCTCTGACAAAGACAGAAGTAGAATTTAGGGAAAATTTCCTGAAGTTTAACCCAAATGATCATGAGATTAAAAGAAGGAAAACAGGCATCAACAAGATGTTTCTGCTTTTGGGTTCTCTAGGCCATCCCCCCCAACAGCTGTCTCACCATTGCAGTAGCTGTGGGGGGAATCTGAGTCCAACTCCCTCATTTGTTGCAGACTCAGGAGGCTGACCAAATGACCTAACCAATGTCATAAAGCAAGTTTGTGAAAAGACAGGATCCCAAGTCTTTTGATACAATATATTGTGTGTGAATACTTGTTACAAGCGACTTATTTCATGTTATTTGAAAAGTTATTTTCTTCAATTAATGAGCCCCAGGGAGTAGATGGGAAAAAAAGGGGGTTAGAAAACCTCTATACCATTACAAAAAGAAAAAAATGGATTTTTGTCTTTTCAGAGTATCACAACTTCCCCCCTTGTACCCTAGGTGGTCCTTAGTTTCAGCTATCTGTCTGTCTGTCTGTCTATCTATCTATCTATCTATCTATCTATCTATCTATCTATCTATCTATCTATCTATCTATTATCCATATCAGTATATATCTGTTGTGAGAGCCTTTCTACACCCCAGTCTGGTTCAGCACACATTTCTTGGTAGACTCAACACAATTAGTAAATGATAAGCTGGAGTTACAAAGTAGGTCTGTGTAGACTCTGATGATATATTAGTTCTCTTTCTTGTGACTTCCCATGTGGCTTTAGGCAATAATGCAATGGCAAGATAAATGACCATTATGGAGGAAAAGTCTCTTGAAGCCAGTCTCTGGGCTCTATGCAGAGACTTGTCCAGCTTCTTATTGAAGACCTGTGTCAGGACAGGGAGAGAATGCTGATCAAATTTGTAAGTGGCACAAAGCTAGCCTGAATATCTAATATGTGAGGGGTCAGAACAAAGTCTCAAAGAGGTCATTAGATGCTGGAGTAATGGCCTAAATCCAATAAGACAAAACTTACAGCGAATAATGTGAGGTCTTGCACTTCAGTCAGAAAACTCAATTGGGGAAGATGTAGCTTAACAGTAGATCTGTGAAAAAATCTCATGGGGGTCTTAGCTGACTATAAACTTCCTAGGAATCCATAGTAACAGGATTGTTCCAAAGGAGAAGTCAGTCTTGCGTTGCATCTGTGGTGTTTAGCATCCAGGATGAGAACAGTGATCAATCTGGTTTCTTTTGTTGTGTTTTGTGCTTACTGGACACTCCTCAGAGTTTTGCTTTCTGTTTTGTGTGCTATACTCTAAGAGGGACAGAGATGGAGGAAGACCAGCCCATCCTAGAACAAAGGCCCTTGAAAAAAACCACTGCTTCATTTGCTTCCTCTCAGTACCTCTGTTCTGAGCAACCTCCGCTGTCCCAGCACCTCCTTTGTCAATAGAGAGAGCCTTCAGAGAGCAAGGTAGGCAACCTCAGAAGCAGCTCAGGAAACATGATAAATTTAGAAAACCTGCACTTTCTATTTTCCGATGTTTGCAGGTTAGCCTTTCCTCAGATGCTTACAGAGCCAGCTTTAATGTATGTATGTTAAGGTAGAGAAGTGTCACAATTTAACACTGATTAAAAGCATCCAAGTATAAAATGGTTACTATGTAACCGGAGTGCACAAGTATAAGTTGATTGATCTCTTATGGGCCATAGGAGGGAGTCTAATATGGCAAAATCCTGTGATAATGAGCCCCATGAGGATGCTTATATAATATACCTGACAATTGGATTCTCTGTCATTTTCTCTTTCAAAAGAAGCTAAATACGGTTTTTTTATAGGGTGGGGGTGGTGGAGGTTCTCGCTGGGCTATCAACAGGGAGTGAGGTCACTAGGGGAGTGGCAGATGACCTCATGGAGGGAGCAGGAATGAGTTGTCCTGGCCTGATGCTCCTTAATGAGAGCTTTGGAAATTCTGTCATCTAATTAAATGATTCTTGGAAATCTTAGAAGTCACAGCCAGACCCAAAGCCCCAAATACGGTCCATTAATATTGGTCTGAAATAGATAACCACCGTAAGGTGGCGTTAAATCATAATGAGGATCTAGATAGATCCAGATTATACCATCAAATGCTAAACTTGCTCCATTACTTATATAACAATGGGCCTCACTGAAAAATCTGAAGTCACCTTTCAAATCATGAAGGGAGTTTTCTGTACCAGAAGGGTTGCTAGACTACATTACTACTAAAGTCCATCCAGTTCTATCCTGACCTAAGTGTCTCTATCCAAACTGCTGCAATCCACTCATCCATCACAGCCCACTTCAAATGTTCCCCTGCAATGTTTAGTCTGACTTCCAGTCAGATGTAATTTTTCTCTGTATATCCATGGATTTTTTCATATTTATCCTCAGTTATTAAATTACATTAGCATTCCCCAAACTCAAATACACTCATCAGTAAATATTTGTGAAGCACCTGCTCTTGCACAAGGAGAAGTGATTGATCCTGATATTGAAGGACTTTCAAGACAACAGGGCAGATAGAATGCACTGATGTGGGCCCTGGCATAGTGCTGCTGTGTGGGCTCTTGGGGGTGCTAATCGCTGCGGCATTGAGAGGTGGAAGAGCTTGGGGAACTGAAGGGAAGGGAAACTTCCCAGCAGAGCCAGGTCTCACCAGTGCTCAGAGTACAATGCTGGGGAGCTTCTTGATGCTCCACAGCATTGCTTGTTTAGGTGACCTGATTTCCCCAGGCTAATAGTAGGTTGAACTCATGTACGGTGCGGTGTTAAGTAGCACAAACATGCTTGCCTCGATGTGTACACAGACATTTCTGCTATGGCTCTCAGGCCTTCCCAGGCTCATGCCATGAGGTCGTCAGTATTCACATATTGTATCTGAGCAACAGTGTTTATTTTTCACTGCCGGAGTGTTTTTTTGAGCACACATTTGCTGGACAATTGGTAAGCACCTGGGCTGTGGGTACATGTGCATCATATAGCTTGTTTCTTCCTGTAAGCCTTTCCCTTCCTGCTCATCTCCCTCCTCCTTCCTTAAGTACCTTTCCCCATTTGCATTCTTGTTGGTATTATTTAACTTAGCTCATGCTTATGATGTATCATGTTTATATTATTGAGGTTATTACTTCCTGTACACATTGTATCTTTATTCTGCTTATTTCCCCTTCCCTCTCCCCTTCTCTTCTTTCCTCTTCATTTCCCTTTGGTTTCCTGTATCCATTTGCATTGTAAAAGAGCCATACCTTCATCCCTTCTAATCTCTGCAACTTTAGATTCATTAAGAAGCAGAATTCACCAACAGTCTGCAAGTATTCATTTGTTTGTTGTCAGGTTCTTGCTGTGCGGTTCAAGGTGACCTTGATCACACTCTAGCCCCAGTCAGTCATAAACTCAAAATGATCTTCCTACCTCAGGTTCCTAAGGGTGGAGCTGCACAAGTACTCAACCACACCAATAATATGTGGAGAAATCATTGTTAACGTGATTGATTTTAAACATAGAACTTAGAAATAGCTTCATTTCCCCAATTGATGTTTGCCTTTTTAAAAGTTCAAGATTTTTCTTTTACTTTTTCATATTAACATATTGACTATGTACCTCTAAGTCAGCCATTTTATCTTGTTGAGTGTCCAAGTTATCACATATAAAAACATCTCAACTTCCAGCAGTATCAGGGCAGTCAAATCCAATGCTTAATATAAAATTAAGGCTTAATGTAAAAGCACAAGATCCATCTAATTCTTTGTACATTCTCTTCATAATGTCTGCCTCAGTTTCCCCCTTGTCTGTCCTCATTTTGTTGCTCTCTGCCTGTCATTGACTTTACTTGATAAAATTTAATTGCTGTTTTCCAAGATCAATTGCTGTTGGCAAATCTCCTCAAATACCTCATGTTTTTTCCATCAATAAATAAGGGATTAAAATTATTTTATTGAGTACAGAGCACTGCCTTGGTCTTTGGGAGGGTTTTAGATGATCTCAAGAAGACAAGGTCCTTGCCCTCCACAATCAATAGTCTTATGGATGTATTAGCTGAGACACAGATTGTCTATAAATACATATGTGTCCCATCCACCTAAAATTTATTCCAGCAAGTCACAGAAGAATCCATTGTGGGAGGCGCTGACCTTTCTTGGAGTCAAACAGTTAGGAACATTTCCCAAATACCTTTCTTAGGCGAGCTGTAGATCTGCTAGCTATGAACTCATATAAAGAACTTTGAAGTATTCAAAAATTTCTAGCTAGTATTATAACTTTTAAAGTTTAAATATTTATTATACTTTACTGTACTGTGTATATTTTACATTGTGTTTTATACTGTGTGTATTTTAAGTCTTTATTATATTTTATTGCACGGTGTCCATGCATTGCCTCACTGTCCTTCACAACAACCTTGACAAGGACAGGCTCCGATTGCTCCTGTTTTTCTGATGATCATATTGAGGCTTTCCAAAGGTTGTATTTCCTTAGAGTTCTCTTAGAGTAAGCAAAGATGCTAGAATTCTAAATCAGACATTCTAGTTGCAGGATTTATCTGCATGATATGTATGATAAACTGGCTTTATAATAGCTTCATTTATTTTAAATTTCTTCTTTCAGTTTTAAATTGTCTTTCTATTTCCTCTCCAATTCAGACCTTCTTCAGCTTTGTTTGTCTGTTTTTTTATTTGTCTGAGGCAGGGTCTTATCATGTAGTTTAGGCTGGCTTTGAGTTTACTATGTAGCACAAAAAGGCCTTGAACTCCCAAGTGCTGGGATTACAGGCCTGTGCCAGCACACCTGGCTGGCCTTTTTGAATTCTGTTCCCCACTATTTTATTGACTTTCTCATTGGTGAGACCCAGTACCTGACACCTATAATTTATTTACTTTTTAATTTTAAAATGTTAAATAGGATAAAAATAAAAGCAATATTAAAATGACATATAACTTCAAAGCAAGATGATAGGAAATCAATTATGTTGTTATGTTACATTTTGTTATCTTCACAGTAATTGTTCAGATTACCAGACATAGCATGCAGAATTGGTCCTTTCAATAAAAGAATAGAAATTAGTAGTACAATGTGACCACTGTAGAAATCAGTATGGAGATTCCTTAAAAAGCTAGGATTAAAGCTCCCATTCAATCCTCCTATTACCAAAAGAATTGAAAACATCATACACACAGCAATTTATGTGCATCCATATTTATAGCAGCACAATTTGTCATAACTAAATTATGGAAGCAGCACAAATGCCTATCTACTGAGGGACGGATAAAAAGATGTGGTGTTGTTATACAATGGAGTACTACAAAGCTATAAAGAAAGATAAACTCCATTTTATGGGTAAATGGATGCAACCATAGTCAGAAGTGAAATGAATCAGACGTCATTTGTAAACATCATATTATCTCTTTAGTGAGAGGAACTGAAAGGGTAAGTAATATCCAAAAGATAGACACTGTGAAACAGAAAGAAACTGCTGAAAAGGAGAGAGGAACTGGGATGGGGAAAAGGAGAAAAGAAACTAAGAATGGAAAGAATTCATGTGTGTACATAAGAGAGACATCTACAATTTAAAGAAGGGAAGCTTTATTTTGAGTCATGTTTGAGTCCAAAGTTGGTTGGCTCTGTGGAAGGATGGCACAGTAGTAGACAGGAGACAGAGAGAGAGAGAGAGAGAGAGAGAGAGAGAGAGAGAGAGAGAGAGAGAGAGAGAGAGAAAGGAGGAGGAGGAAGAAGAAGATGAGGAAGAGGAAGAGGAGGAGGAGAAGGAGGAGGAAGAAGAAGAAGATGAGGAAGAGGAAGAGGAGGAGGAGAAGGTGGAGGAGGAGGAGGAAGAAGAAGAAGGAGAAGAAGAAGAAGAAGAAGAAGAAGAAGAAGAAGAAGAAGGGAGCAGAGGGGAGGGGAGAGAGAAAAGATCAGATCTAAGGATGGAAATAAGCCTACCCAGATCACACTGACCATGACCCCTCCTCAGACCAGACTCTACCTCCCAAAAGCAGAGTTAGTGATGGGCTCCTCAGTGGGATAACCCTTGGTAGCGATAGAGCCCTGTGGGCCAGTCTCCTCCCCAAAGCCCACTCTATGAGCACACAAGGCTCTGAGCCATCTCTGATATAAAACAAAACACCCCCTACTGCAAACTTCCTGTGAAAAGTAGTTTGTAGGGAAGTGGAAAGACACTGACATAAAGACTTGGAGGGAGCTTAATTTTGTCTCCACCATTTGTAGGGATAAATGTAGGAATCCCACATAATTGCTCTGATTTTGTTTCTGTGTCTGAAAACTAGAGAGAAATACTGTGTGGAGTCAAGAAAGGCATGAATTTACACACAAAACTGTATGATAAATTTAGTGAGTAAAACCAATACAGACATGATTGATTTTAGCTATATCATGCCAGTCTTTGCATTTTCTCTACATCTTTGTAGTTTGAGATGAAAGAACTTTCCACTTGTCTAAATACCTTAGATATTTTTCTTAAATTAGAACAACATGAAAAATTTTGGAAGTGGATGTGCAAAGGGAAAGATACTATTAGTATTTTATATTTTGCTTTAAAAACTGTTTAAAAAAATTCTCCCAGAAGATTCGGAGAGAGGTGGATGAGTCCTAAGATACTGAAGGGTCACATTTGCATAGTAGAGAAGAATGAGGTCATTGGAGCTCCCTCACACATGGCACTTGCATGCTGCATACAGCATACTGGAAGCAAGACTCAATGGGCTCTTGAGAGACAAGGGCCAGTGACCACACCGTTTCTCCTTTCCATGCAAAATTTATTGTCCTAAGTGGTGGTGAGGGTACCAATCTAGGGAGGATTCCAAAGGGTGTTCTAGCAGCATAATATGGACTTCTATACTTACCAAGAGCTCCAGGTGTACTTTTCTAATGAAACATGGCTGGATCCTCAGAAGGCGTGGATTTACAACCCAGTCTTAAGCCTCAGACTCTCAAGCAATGCAAGATGGCTATTGTTAAGCTCTACAAGTGAAGATTTATATGAGGGGAGGTTGTGGGGCTCACTGACTCTGTCTGGGTCAAAATAGTGACTCAGCCTGCCCACCAATGCTTGCTAACACTGCACCACCTGACACTCGCACATATTTCTGTCTTCTCCAGAATCGTGGCTCTGCAGTCCTGCTTACTAGCTATGAGTGGGAACTACCAGATAATCAGCAGAGAGAAGGATTTGGGAGTGCAAAAAATAGATGGGGCTTCACAATCTTTTTGTTAACAGGGTTCTATATCTGGCTTTTTATGATTGCATTTTCCTTGGCCTTATGAAGTTTGGGAAACAAGATTAATATCCTTCAGTGCTGTTTTGCAAATTACATGATGGCATATAGCACGGTGTTGCGGTCCTTACTTGAGGCACCTGCCAGCTGTATACACACTTTTTATGATCTATGCAGAATCATCTTTGGAGTGTGTCAGCAACATTGCTTATGAGAATAGATTGTTCTGAGTAAGAATTATAATGTTGGAAGTTATTTATATAAGCAAGGTATATTATCAATATATTATAAAGCATAAATTTCCCTATAAACTGCTCATGATTATGACAGAGGAGAACATTAGTAAAAATATTAAGAGTAAGTTGGGACTTGTTATAGTGCCCAGAGAAAATTCACATGTAATTTAAGAATCATCTACTAGGATCCAGAGAGATAGCTCAGTAGAACAAGTGCCTGCTTGGCAAGTGCACAGTCCTGAGTTCAATCTCTAGTACTGGAAAAAACAAACAATGAACAAAAAAGAATCATCAACCAAAGGAGTGGGCTGCCTTGTGAATATGAGTGAGAAACCCTCAGGCTGATAAAGGATGACAGCCCTAACCTTCTGTTTTCAGATGGAGGGTACAGCTTGACCCAATGCTCCATTTTTTTTCTGGTATGACTTTTTGTAGTACATTAATTTAAAAAGACAGGGATATAGGACACATATGCTGATGACAGGGCAGATTCCACCTCAGAGTCTGCAAGGGAGCCCCCTGCTCTGATCCCTGAGACACCAGAGACCTTTCCAGCTGGCTGGAGCAGGAGGATGTTCCTTTCTTGAGACATCAACAGAAAAAAACCTGGTAGGACGGTTTTGTACCACCACACAGCACTTCTGCCCTTGGGATTCTCGCTTTCTGCTTTCCTTTTTCAATGTTAACTTCTTTTTTTGAGAAGTGGAGAACAAACTTTTGTAAAGTTAAGGAACCTTATTTAGGACGTGCTCTAAACCCTGTGCTATGGTTCAGAATATTGAGGTGGGAACTGCGGGTCTGGAAGGCCTCCTTGGAGCTGACGATCCTAGAGCAAGGTCCAGTAGGTTGAGCTGCGGGTGCAGTGACATCATACTGGTAGATCCAAGGCAGCCATGGCTGGGTATGCACACCACAGAAATCACCATCACAGGATACCAGGGTCTGATGTGTTGTTTTTGCTTGTTTAGTGTATTAGCATTTCTATCATGGAGACACAATACCCAACACCCACAAGTTAAAGAAGAAAAGGGTTTGCTTTTTTACATTTTTAGGCTATGACTGACTGGCTCCAGGGTGTGGACATCATGGCTGAAGGACCTGGCAGGGAAGCAGAACAGGGGAACGGTGCCGAGAAAGGATGGCAAAAAACCACATTTAGTGTGCAAGACCACATCTGAGTAACCCACCCAGACCCACCTGAAGATGCTGCAGTGATCTGCTAGGAATCTCCTAATCCAGTTAGGAGGTTGACATATCCGTATTAACATCCAAACTCCCAAAGTGATGGTGAAATAATGCAGTTCAATCCCCAAAATGTGTTGTCTCTGAAGTCATTCCATTGGGAACCTAACAACATTTGAAAAAATATTCTTTTAGTGTTTAAACACATCTGACAGAGCAAAGAAGTCTCTCATGCCTTTGACCAACGAGTGAAGCTGCAGCATTCTTCCAATGTTACTTTCATCTTACTCACTAACATTTATTTGGTTTTTCCCCCGTAGACTACCAGTTGTTAAACTTTACCCAACATCTCACTGCTCGGAGGCTAACATTCCTGAAAAAATATACTTTAAGAGGCATGGAGTTTGGGGTGACCTGAGGGGCACGGGCAGGTCAGTTATGGCCACATGGCCCCTGTCATTTCAGATATGACACTTCAGCACTTGAGAGGATAAGTTGCAGAGAGGTAAAATGATAATATTGAAAATAATTATAGTTAGCTGATATGAGTGGGGCAAAGTTCATGTGTTAGGCAACATTTTTCTTCAGCCACATAGAAAATAGTGATCTTTGCTAGGTAGCAGCTTTCAGGGCATAGAGAGAAGAAACATTTGAGTGGGTGAAGGTGGGCTGATGTAAGGGCCTACTCAGGCATCGAGCTGGCCTAGAGTCTAGGGTGTGTAGAAGGGGCAAGTGGTAGAATGTTTTATTAAAAGACACATTGGGCTAGCGTTAGGTTATTTTGGTTACATCAGAGGCTAACAATAGTCAATACCAGCCATTATTTAAGAAATTTTGAGGTGATATAAATGACAAGGAAGATTTTCTTTTATGTTGAGTGAACATGAACAGGGAATTTCAAATAGAAATTTAGAACCGAAAGGAGTATAACTGATGTAGTCATAACCCCTAACTTTTTAAAAATAAAAATATGAACTCTTTAAAAAAATTTGTTTTAGATAGGCTCACACTATGTAAATATGTAGCCCAGGCTGGCCACAAACTTACACCTGTTCTCCTGCTTTAGCCACCTGAGTGCTGCGATTATGGGTTGTGCCACCCTGCCTGGGTAGGATATATTTTTAAACACAGATCCAAGTTTAGAAGTTCGGCTTCCTGGATTGACATACCAAATTGCCCCTTCAACAGAAGTTTATCAGTTCGTCATTTTCGGGAACTCATGTTGATTATTTGTATATTTGGGTTGCTGGAAATCTTACCAGCATCCAACCCAGTGCCTGACACACAGAAAGGATTCAGTAGTGGTGGCCTAGTTGATAGGTCCTGGGGGGGCAGGGAAGCCAGGTACACACACCGGAGCCACGTCGTGTGTTCCCATGAATGGATCCACCACACGATCAGATTTAGGGGAAAAATCAGATCCTATCTACCTTTCTTTCATACAGATTTAGAGATGTGAATTAACATTCCTCAGGATACTAACTTGCAGTGGAGTTGAATGCGGATAAAACCATCATTAAGTGGAAAATATTATAAGCTGGAAAAGCATTTGCTGCACCTCAAGGCCAGGACATAGGACCTTAGTGACACAGTGCATTGGAGAACGTGGCTCCCCGATGTTCATGTCTGCATGGCTGACTGGGAGTGGGCACTTGGTTATGTAAAATTATTGTACAGCCTGTTGCTAGTAGGGAAAGGATCAAAATTAAAAATTTCCAGTGTGCTTCCTATTGATTACGTATCGCTTTTGCACCATAGTGAAGTTGGAAAGCTGCAAGAACCACCATATGCCAGGGCCATCTGTATTGTATTTTCATATCTTTCTTCCTTTCCATTCCCATTGCATTTTTCACTTATCTGGCTTTACATTTCAAGGGAGAGGACAGATAAATAATAATGAGTGCAGTGAACTGTACTGAGCACTTAGCATGTATGGTCAGACACTGGCAAAACGCTTTCCTTCCATTCTCTCATTTAATCCTTATGGCAGCCCCGTGAAGTGGGTGCTATTATTGTCTTCATTTTATGCTTGACATTACTGATCCAAGCAATAAGGATCCAAGTCTCTTTCTACTTCTGCCACTTTGGATACATTGATTTTGATAACAAAGCAAACGTCTTCTTACCTTCTCCACTTCCACTTCTGTTCTTCATAATTACATAGCACACATGATCCATTGCCCCAGTTGGGCCTCTAGTCAATAGTTCTTGTTTCAAAGTACTTTGTGAGATGTCTTGATCTTTTGTCTTTGTTTGCATTTATATTCTTGAGTCCAGCAATTAGAATCACTGCTGCTTTCTTTGGTTAGTCATTCAATCAATCAGCAAGTATCTATTAGTGTGGCGTTATCATTTGTGCCTGGTCTCAGGTGGGGATACTCTAGGTCTTGTTTTTCTTTTGCTTTTTTTGTTTGAAGGCAGAAGTTATTTTTAATTTCCAAGTGTTCATGGGGAGTTTAAATAGGATTTTGCAGAGAATGAAAACCAATAGAATGTATATTTATGTAACAACAAAATATATCTGTACAGACATATAGAGGGGAGAAAGGAAAGAGAATGGACAGATGAGGGAGAGAGAGAGAGAGAGAGAGAGAGAGAGAGAGAGAGAGAGAGAGAGAATGATTTAATGGAAAGAATTACTCTCACAATTTTTGAGTGCGGTCATTCCAAACTTTGTAGGGCCTGGAAACCCAGGAGTGCCCATGCTCCAGTTGGAGTCAAAAGGCTGTATATCTTTGAACCACAAAAATGAAATGATAGATGAGGTTTGAAGGCAGTGTGTGGGGCTGCAAGAGCATTGTCTTTTCTCTTTGCTTGAGACTGGGTCTAGAGGATGAGGTGTTACTTTGTTTTGTTGTTTTCTGGCCTACTGCACATGGTAGAAGCTTTACTCAACTCTACTTCTTTTTACATGTAAATCATCCAGTAGTCCATAAGAGTAGTGGGTTATTTGTAAAAAGACCTTTCTAGAAATACTCAGAACAACGTCTGGCCAAATATCAGAGCATTACATGGCTCAGCCAAGTGGATATGGGGAATTCATCATCTCAGAAGTTTAAACTCAAGTTTCTGGTCATGAGATGCCCTAGCAGAAAGAGATGAGGGAGACTGGTTGAGTAAACAATGTGGGAATCTGACTGTGTTATAAACGGTGGTCTTTGGCTTTCAGGGAGAAAACTTGAATAGAAAATGCAAGGTACTAAAGGCAGTGTTAAGTGAAGTTCAGTCCAAATTGATATCAGTGCAATGGGGTCACTTAATACCAGCTGAAAGTGCTATCATTTATTTGCATACTTATTTTTCTGCTTCTTACTGTGCATATTTAATTTTATTTGCATAAATGACACAATTTTCTAGTGACTGGAAAGTAGAAGTGCTCAACATCATATTTGTTGAAGGAGAGGGTAGGACTTCTTTTCAATAGTAGAGACGGCAGTATCTGGCTCAGAGATGTACTTTAGGGAGGACTGTATAGGATGGGACAAAAAGTGCTAGATGCAGGAGATGATCCCAGGAGAAAGGCCAGACTGAGCAAGGGGAAGAGATCTTGAGGGCTCCCATTGACTGACTGGTGGTTTTAACAAGGTATTATGATAAGAGGACAAGCAAGAAACAAGGCCTGCAGGAGCTGACTCCCGCGTGAATGTATGGGGAATGTATTATAGCATCATCTTGGATGAGGCATTCCTACTGTCTCAGGGAGACTGTATCCTTGACCTAAGCAGAAAGCTATGTCCTGGCTGTAGTTAGTTTACAATGTACTTTTAGGCAGCTTCATTCCTACACTGCATAGGCACTGTGAACAGAGTGATTCTGGAAGGGGCAAAAATAACATGCAAATTAGAGGGTGTTCATGGGAAAGAGGCTTTTTTTGGGGAGCATGATTGATCCCTTCAATTTCACCAGTTTATCTTTTATAGCATATTTATCTGAATACTTGCTTATCTTTTAGAACAAAGGCTTAATTTCACCATGTACTTAATACTGCTTTCTATAGAGAGTATGCTACATAAATGATTTTGCACTGATTATGCATATGAGTGGCAATGTTTCAGTCTCTTTTTTTTTTTTTTGGTGTTTTGAGACAGGGCCTTGCTTTTCACGCCAGGTTGACCTTGATCCTTCTGCCTTATTCTCTCAAGTGCTGAGATCACAGGAGTGCTCCACCAAGTACACTGGGAGGCTTTTTGAGGGAGGGCTTCAGATAGGAATTTCTGAGACTCACTCCTAACTTCCGATTTGGGGTAATGCTTGAAGATGGCATTTTGAAACATCTACATAGGCATACTCTCATTGATTTTTTTAAACTAATACATTAGTTGAAACAAATAGCCAAGGAGCTTCGCTGTAGTGGTATAGGCCAGCCAACTAAAGTCAGCAAGTCTCAATCAGTGGTCTTGCTGTGGTTCAGGAGTCCTTAGGCTATATTTGTAGGTCAAACCTTATTCTTCCCAGGCTTTCCACCTTCTCCCTCCTCCTTCCCTTCATCCCGCAGGGTGGAAACACAGAAAAGCAAAGACCATGAACAAACTGTTTAGAAGGATCTTTCTCCCAGCATTCCTGGACAGCTCCTCTCATCCTCTGTCCTCCACCCCCACTTTCACTCTAGATCCGCAGAGGTCACATGTCAGGTTGTCTCCAGGGTCATGGAAAAACTCTTTTGTCACTGTGACCATGGAAGCTGATTTTATACCGGAATAGCTTATATACAGTTACAAATAATATTTAGTAGTGTTTATATTAGTAACATATTTCAAATATTTCTCGAACTTTTCTACTTTGAAACATTTTCAGATTTAGAGAGAACTCCAAATGCAGTACCATGCAAATTATACTCATGTACCCTTCACTCAACATCCCCAAATGTTAAATTTTGCATAACTATAGTACAACTAGCAAAACTCAAGAGTGAACATCCTGTTAGTTTTTAATGCTATCGTTTACTGTTTTTAAACTGGGCTTCCAGTACAGTGGCTGAGTTTTCATTCCTTCTGATCCATTCTGTTCAGAAATCGAAGATAGCTCTTTAGGAACTCACCTAATCTTGTGGCCTAGTCCCTCTCCTAAGCTGTGATTCCATGTGTCAGGGAAGAGACCAGACCTAGTAACACAGTCTGTGAAACTTTGACCAGGAGGCCCCCAGCACGGGGACCACAGTCCAGGGTATCTTGTCCTCAAGTCTAGTGTTTGTTTATTTCCTGCTCTGAATTTTGATAAAGTATTAAATATAGAAGAAAGCAGAAGTTGAAGGCTAACACTGAAGCTTATCTCTCTTGCACCATTTGACTCCCCTGAGAAATCATCAGTAGGATGAGGTGCTTTGCTTCTCACCTGCCAGTATCTAGTGGTTTCATCACTTCACCATGGCTAGGTACGGTTGGCTCAGGGGGACCAGAGAATCAAGACCAAGAGCCAAGGCCTTGCTTCTTTCCTATTTTCATAAATATTTATTGTTCCTCTTGTGTGTCAGATACTGTTAAATGGTGTGATACAATCATTATCATACAATGATTAGCAAAGGAGGCATAATTCCTATCTTCATGGAGCTCAGTAGAGTAGGCAGTAAGAAAAAGCATTTGGCATATGTACTATTCTAAACACTTTATGTATATTAACTCATTTAATCTTATAACAGCCCTATGAGATAAGCACTATCAGTAATCCCATTTTATGAGGAGGGTACAGAGTCATAAACAACTTAGCCAGCAGCAGGATTGGGATTTTCGAATTTGCCAGTTTGGCTCCAGGATTTGTGCCATTAACCATTTTACTACACTGCCTTGCATGTAAATTTGTTTTGAAGGAAAAATAAACCACAAAAGAGGTAATCTACTGTATTTTTTAATTACTATTGTTGTTTTGATGCTGTGGATTGAGCCCCAGCCTTTCCACAGACTAAGCACTTGAGCTACCATGAAGCCTCATTCCATCTCCTAATACACTTTCCATGTTGAAGCTGGGACACAGGGAGCCATTTACAGCAGAGGGCCAAGCTGGCCATAGCTAGGGAAGTGGGCATTTGTGGTTGGGGCGGAGGGAATAAGGGATGGAGAGGAGGTCATTGTGTACAAAGAGAAGAGTTTGTCCATAGGCCTTGAGTTGGCAATGAATGAGGTATGTTTTGAGGAAGAAAAGAAGTCCTAAGCCACTGAAATCAGTTAAAAGGAGAAAAATACGGAGCTGGAGAAGACTGCCACCCAGGGCCCAGTGAATCATGATCAGGGCTTTTAGAATTTATCTCATAAGCATGAAGCAATGATCTGAGACAAATTTTCTTAAATATTCTTGGTTCATAGTATCCTAAGGTTAAAAAATATACTAAAATCCCTACTTAATGTCTACCATTTAATAAGTACCTATGGTCTAATAGTTTATGGGTTCCTTGAAGCAATACATAGATATAGAAAGAAAATCATAATATAATTGTTAGTAGCTACCATCACTTATTATTAATTGCATATGTTTGCCTACTGGGCACTATATAGTTTCTCAATGTTGGAATTAGAGTGGACACCTCTACCCTTATTTCATACTTCTCAATAATTTTCATATGGTGTTGTCTTTTTAATCATAATAATCATTGAAAACCCACCTCTTCGAAAAATTCAATATCACTGAATTAAACTTACTACAATATAATGTTGAAATTGTATAACAGTCGGCTGATATGGGAAGAGCATTTCCTTCTCTGAAAATGTAAAATATTCCATGTTTAAAAAAATACTTTCTAGGGCATTCCCATGAGTATGAATGCAGCACTCGGCTGCCTTAATAAACATTTTGAGAGCTCTGAGTCACAGAGTTTTAAGCAGGGGATTCACAGGATTAGATTATTTTAAAGAAACCATGGCCTTTGGATGGGACAGAAACAAAATAGAATTGAGACTGTAGAAGCTGTTGCTGTAAAGAAGATTAACATGGTGGCTTAGTCTAGGGCAGCGCTCTGGCTGGAAGTGTCTTTCCAAGTGCATGTGTCAAGGGCTTGGTCCCTAGCTATTGGGAGGTGGTGGAACCTTTAGGACATGGAGCGCAGTAGAAGGAAGCTGGGTCCCTGGGATGTGATCTGGAAGGGGACCCTGGGCCCTGATCCTCTCTTTTCTCTCCTTCCTTTCCAAGTCACTGTGAGGTGAGCACTTTTGCTCCAGGTGTGTGCCACCATGGTGACCTGGCCTGTCGTGCTCCTGTAAAACATCAGAGCCAGAAAATCATAGATTGAAGCCTCTGAAGCTGTGGGTCAAAATAAATCTTCCTTTGTTTCAAGTTGATTATCTTAAGAAATTCATCACAACAGCAGAATCCAGCAGCAGCAGCAGCAGGATGATGACCAACACAAGAGCTGCTACTGATTGTGAGGGATGGATGAGGGGGAGGAGTATTATTGAAGAGGAAAACCACCTACCCAAGGGTTTGGAGCTATGCCACAGGCGAGGAAGAGAAAAACTTTGGATGCAGAATAACTTACTTAAGATGTACTGCTTTGGAAATACATTATGTTAGCAAAGAGCTCTGCTTGACCCAGGTGCATACATTCTTAGTCCTGTCACATTTCAGACAGAAAATATGCTAATCTTTTGTTTTCAAGAATTTTCTGTAACTCTCATTTCCCCAGACTCCCATCCTGGGATATATCCGGATTCATGTCATTTGCAAGGTGACCTCAGGGTCATGCCCAGTCACTTGATAGCCATACCTGATAAGTCTTGTACTGGAGGAACAGGCCTAGTTTTCTTCATTCCGTTATTCCCAGAGGAGTTACAGACAGCTCAGTTAAGGTCATGGAACAGGAGGCATTGTGTCAGGGTCACAGAGCATCTTACCCTGACTATCTGGCTTTATGAGCTTCAGAGGACTACTTGTACCTGAAACTTTTGGTGGTGTTTTCCTCTACTTCCTTGCTGAGCGAGAGCCTTTGTCAAAATATCTTTTCCTTTGTCTCTTCTATTGGGTATTGCCATTTTGTCCTTGGTATGGCAGTTATTTCAGCCAGAATTGCTTTCCTTAGACTTTTAGTTCTTTTGATTCCTGAAAATTTTAGTTTTTAAAGTGATTGTACCTCTATCAGTTTTCCCATAAAGAAAGAATCCTTGCTGAGAATTTTTCTTTGGAAACTTGGGAAGTGCAAAGAGATATCATTTGCAATATCCTGACCATGACCTAGGCCTCAGGCCAAACTAGATTTATTAGCGTAGCCAACCTCATGGACACATGGCTGTCTTCTTGAGAATTCACATCTGTGGTTGAGGAAATACACAATCACATCTTTTGTGAAAATGTGCTGAAGTCCAGTAACTTAAAGGTGAGCCCCCAAGTCTTCTCTGTGGCTCTCTTCAGAAGGACTGTGGGCCTCTCTCTTTCTCAAAAAACCTAAAGGGATGCTAGTGATCATGTAGTATTATGATTTAAATTCAAACAGTTTCCCTGAATTAGCAAGTGTTCAGAGGTGGGGCCCTTGGAAGGTGCTTGGGTCATAGAAGCTTATGGGGAAATGTGCTGCTGGAAGGCAGGGCTGGTTGGATGAGATAGGTCACTGGTGGTATGGCTGCAAGAGTATATTCGTATCTCTGCTACTTGCTTTCTTCTGTTTTGTGATTGCCATGGTTCGAGGAGCTTTCTACTAAGCCCATTTACCTTGAAGCTAGCCATGGACTTAAACTTCCAAGACCTTGAGCCAAAATAATCATTTCCTCCATAAAATGTGGGTGTTACACATTTTGTTGTAGGGCAGAAAAGCCACCCAAAATATGAGGTTTCACCATGCTCCTTCCTGAACGTTTTAGAAAAGCATAAGTTCATTTCAACTCTCTTAAAAATGAGATTTCTCAAAGCCTGTGCCAAATACACTCCCTAGTGTATCTACTTTCTATTTATCCATGCTAAGGGTCTTATTTTCTTTGAAAATTTGAGGCAAGGAGGTAGAATATCATGAACACAGCTGTCTTCTAAAGGGGTGAAGCATTTAGTGGTTGACAGTGCTTATCCTGAAGCATCAAATCACTCTAAAGGAAGCAGTTTTAACCAGTCAGGAAAATTTTATGCAACCACTGATGGTTACTTTATTTTTATTTTTTGTATGCATGTTGTTTAGGTTGCAATGTTTAGCCTTTGTTAACTCTTTAGTCTCACTGTCTCAAGCTCATTACTGTGTTTAATGGCACCCTTGCCAAGATACTTAGCATGTAAACAGCAGGTTTTGAGTTTTTGTTTTTGAACAGCATCATATTGAAACTGAGACTTACAAACGAGTTGAGTGGCAGGCCTGGTATTCTGTATTTTGTTACATACAGCTACTTCCAGAATCTTAGTAAACACAATGTTTAAAAACAAAAAATAGAGGAATCAGTTTCCTGAACTAGTTCTAAATCTACAGTACAAACATTTGTTAGACCTGTCCTGTCACTTAGAGAGCTGTATTTTTGTGAGGACCAGTGTAGCAGGATGCTGTAATTCAGCATGAGTTTAGGAATAGCAATCTGCGGTGTGTGAGTGTGGCCAGTGTCCACTTGTGGCACATACAAGCCCTTTGAGAGAACCTTTACTTTGAAGCTTATGGAATTCAAAGCTGTATGTGCAGGATGGAAGTAACCAACAGATCAGCATTTGCACAGCACAGGCAAGATGACTTCAAGCTGCAAAGCCAGGCCTGGACAGATGGATTTAGCACCATTAGCAGTGCCTTGTTGAAAAACAAAAATGACTTCAAAACTATTCCCTCTGAACCAGAATTTTGTTACATTCATCCCTTCGTTAAAACATCCGTTATTTGCTGACTTGTTTTCTGTTGCCTCCCACCCCTCAGCCTCTCACTCTTTTGTGTCGGAGCTAATGTTCCCAGCGTCTACACTGCGTAGGCCCTGATTATTTGTGAGACAGAGTGAGTTAATGCAGATTTGCAAGCTGTTCCCATTTGTTAAATGTCAGAAAAACACATGCAAGTCACTGGCTTTAGCACTTAGCTGCCAGCTGGCTCTTCTGGAGGCAGGGGACAAATGACAGTCTATCACACAGCATGCTTTCAAAGAAAGAGGGGACCTATTCCAGAACCGCAGCACTGGAGCAGCTTTTAACAACATAAGCAAAATAAGAAGCCAACATCAGTTTTTTTCCTTCCTTATTTCTCCCCCTGTTGTTGAATGAATGGCAGCACAACATTTGGGAGCTTTTTAAAGCCTTGTGAATATCGATTCCCCTGCCCACCTTCTGAGAGAGTGATGGGATAATGGGGCCTTGTCAGTAGCACTACCCACTCTCCAGCGAGGGCCATTGGAGATACCCTTCAAGCTGGGGAGAAGTGCACCGCACCCCACCTGGTCCTTCAGGCGGCTTTTGCTTGCACCTCTTTACTACCCATCTCCCTGTAGGTGTCTGATGAAGGTTGGATGCCGCAGTCCTTGTCTGGGTCCTACATTCTCCTATTCAAGAGCATCCCACCACTTGGAGAAGGTGAAAAATGTAAGGGGGAAATAATGCCCACCTTTTCCCTTTCTTCACTCATATATCCATCTCTCAGTTGTTTACTGTGTGTCTAGCTTATGTCAGTAACTGGTGATGCTGAAAAGAAGTGGGAGATTTAGATTGTTCTTGCATGCAAGGGATTAGGGAGGGTTATTTGTGATTAAAGAAGAAATCAGTCACACCTGAAAGAATATACAGGTGCAAATGATGCAAGAACAGGACAGAGTTATAATTCCTTCATGTTAGAGAGGACTTCATGACATACGTGGGTGGGTAGTGGGCTTGAAAGGTATGAAATATTTTTTTAATAATTTTAAAGAGAAAGAAACAATTTCAAAACAATAGGAGGGTGAGAATGGTTAATATATTGGCTATTGTTATGTTTAAATTACTCTGAATACAAGATATCAGCAGTTAATTGTCCAAACAGTATGAGCACAAACCTTTCTTTTCAATGAACTAAGAGAAGTTAGTAGTATAACTATCTTTATTGAAAATGAAAGATTGTAATGGTCAGAAAGAAATAAAGGGGCATCTGAGGTGGAGCTGGGGCTGCGTGGATTGGGGATAAGCTTGAGTAGTGGAAACAGCTGCTGGATGGGAATATATATTCCAGCCTATCCAGGTAAGCCTGTCTAGGTAGTTCTCAGAGTGGCTGGAAAAAATGCAAAATTAGATTGAACGCAGGCTGAGGAACGCTAACTTTTAATGGGCAGTTTTGTAAGCAGAGTGTCATTCAGAATGAAAATTTAGATTATTTGTATCCACTTATTCATGTACAATCCAGTTCAGTACTCTGATACACCTATGTGCTTTATGTATACCATTGAATAATCTTGTCTCCATTCTAAACCTACAGAGGATATCACATAGAGCCCAAGTTTGTGGTGAGATTAGGACATTTTTTTTCCTTAGAAATTAAATATAATTTTTAATGGAAACCTGGCTTCCTGTTAAAGCCATCTATTTCCTTGTTCTGGCAGAGATGTTTATCTTCTGATATTTTTTTATTTTTAATTGACTGTTAAATTTCTAGCACTTTCTTGTAGTACATAATGATTGCCCTCATTCTGGGGATGGGGTCTATAGACAAACAAAACATATCTTAATACCTTTAATGTTCTCTTCCTCTTCTCTCCTTCTATCTTCTGACATTTTGGCAGCAATTTCTTCATTCCTTATCATCACTCTGGATCATTACTCTTCCATTACTGTAGCAAAACCCATTCTCTTTCAAATTCATGCAACTGGCAGCCACCCTTTCTTACCTTATCATGTAAGACGTTAGTGCTTGCCTCACCTTGCTGATCTAAGGTCCTAGGTGGTTTTAGGGTTCATTCAGAAGGCCTAGGCATGAGGTGGCAAACATCTGTCCTATGTCCTTATTATTAACACCTCAGTGCAGAAATAGTGCATGACACTTTCTTCTACTTAACCTAGATTTAGAATTCTTCTCTAAACAATACTTCACGAGGGAAAACATGTTTGACCTTTCTGTTCCAGCCTTAAAATTTAAAACAGTAGGTACCTTCCTACCACAGTTCCATAAATCCAAGATCACATTCTGGTTTTAATTAAATAAAATCTTAAGACAGTCTCTGAGGTCTCTGGCTCCTCTTCTATTCTTTCCAGTGTGATGAAACTCCAACGGCCTGCTTTATTTTTTCCCTCCAAATGACTACCTAGCATGGTTTGAATTTCTTCTTTAAGCACTCTGACTCCAAGGTGTTTACCCCTGACAAGGTGAGGCCTAGCTCCCATCTTCATGAAGCTCTATCAGCCCACGCAGACCACCTAAGCAAGTCCACAGAGGCCTGTGCCCACATTGGCTCCTACCACAGCAGATGACTTTGACTTTCTGAGAAACATTTATCTTCATTCTACCTCCTTCCTTTGCCTGAGAAAAAAATGAACCCTTCCCAAGCTTCATATGGTCCATTCCACCTTTTCTCTCAGGACATTGTCATTTTCTCATTTTTAATCTCGTACTTTTTATTGGTGTTTATTAGCCCATAAAATATGCTTAAATATCTTAAAAAGCAACAACAACAACAACAACAACAAAAATCCCCAAAGCATCCATTCTGTGCTCCAGAAACCATCCTCTCTCTCCTCTCTGCATCAGGTCCACGCCTCAGGATCCCACCATCAGGCTCTCATCCACTGCTTGATTTCCATTGTTGTGTTCACTTCCACATGCCCGGCAGAGTCTGAAAGGACATCTCAGTCTCAACTCAGCAAACTTTTCAAGCTTTGCCTTATTTGACCTCTCAGAAATGTTTAACCTTCTTGCACATAACTGAAGACAAATGTCATGATTTCATCCATTTCCTCACAGAGCCACACTGACAATTATAGTCTTGGGCCTGATGGTAACAGAAGTGACTTACAAAATACAGTGTGAGGGTAGACAGTGCATGGAATGTTTTGAAGAGGCTCATCTTGGGGTGTAGTATTGCTTATTTCCTAGATTCTGGCAGGCCTCACATGGCAGGTGGTCAATAAATCTTGGATGGATAAAGGAGGTCAGCAGAGAATCTAAATGATGAAATTAATTACATTCCCTCTTTCTATTCCAACAGTGTGTGAGGGGTGGGGAGGGAGAAAACCCAGCGCCTTGTGTGATCCAGCCAAGTGTCTACTACTATTAAGTTACATTCTCCCAGATTCTTGCTTTCATGATGTTAGGTCTGTTGGTTTCTGGAGACTATGAATACTGAATATGGGGTAGAAGGTGCGGTACCTGGCAGCAAAACAAACAAACACAAAACAAAAACAGAGAGAGAGAGAGAGAGAGAGAGAGAGAGAGAGACAGACAGACAGACAGAGAGACAGACAGACAGACAGAGACAGAGATAGAGACACAAAGAGAGAGAACACATGGTGCAGATTGGTAGTTCTGGCATCAGGGACAGTCTTTTCTTTTTGGTTTTTTGAGAGAGTTTTACGATGCAGTTCAAGTTGGTCTTGAACTCTCTTTCATCCCAGGCTGACCTTGTACACACAGAAATCCTCCTGAGGGCTGGGATCACAGGCTTGTTCCAGCATCCCCAGTCTTGTTGAATAAGAAATAAATTAATTATAAGGAGGTATGAAAGCATTCCACGGAGGAAATTAATTGAGGGCAGAAGGCAGGGTTCATGCAACATCACTGCTGCTTGGCTCAGTTCTTGCCTTACTCTTCCTTCTCAAGCCTGAAGTTCTTTCCTAATTTACTTTCTTCAGCACTATAATAATAAACCCTGTCACTGTGATGAAATTCTTATTTTTTTACATTTGTGAATTATAGCATTTACTCTGTTGAAAAACATTGAGTGTCTAACATACTTGTCATTGGTTTTGGTTATGTATAAAGATAATGTTGAATTGTATGAAGTAGATTACATATTTATGTCTATACCTATATCTATATATTTATATACATAGAGAGACAGAGACAGAAAGAGAGAGAAAGAGAGGGTGAGAGAGAGAGAGAGAGAGAGAGAGAGAGAGAGAGAGAGAGAGAGAGACAGAGAGAGAGAGATAGGTGGGGGAGACAGAAAGAAGAGATCATGGTGACAGGGGGAAGGAAAGAAAAAAACTCCCTAATAGAATTATTTTTCAGAGGTAAGAGACCAGGAGAAAAATTGCAATCTATATGCAGAGTCGATTCTATTGGTTTTTCTCACAGGATTATCTCATCATGAGAATGTTTCATAGATGGCCTTGAGTCACAAGTCTGAACAACTCTAAAGTGTGAGAGTGAGTGTGCAGTGCCAGTGTTGCCACGCTGTTTTGGTCCAGGAACCTCTCCCAGGGAGAAGAGTCTATAGTGACACTTTCACCACTGACGGTGATTTGTAATGGGGTCTGATTATGATGATGCTAATGTCTGCTCAGCACTTGTTCTTAACACAGCTTATTAAAAATATCACTTCCTTTTAGATTAACAATTACATCCTATATTTATCTACAATATTATCATTTTTGTTCCTTGCTGTCTAATTCCTATCCTATCATTATTATTATTATTATATTTTTAAAAATCTTTGATATTTGGCACAGGGTCTTGCTACACAGCTCAGACTTGTGGTGATCCTCTTGTCTCAACTTCCCTGGCTATGTAATTACAGGCATGCGCCACCACACCTGGTATTCATGGCTGGTATAGTGCTCCTAGGGTTCCAGGGCCAGCATGGGGATTGAACCTGGGTCTTTGCACTTGCAAAGCAGGCACTTAGACCACTGAAATATCTCCCCATCCCTTCTTATCCTAGGCTATAGCTTTCATTTCATCCAAAGTTGGTCTTTGAACCTTAAAGTTAGCCTATGATTTTCAACCTTGCTTTTCTTTAATATTTTACAGGAAAACTCAAGCTCCTCCTTCTTTGGAACATTTGCTATGGAATTTCCCTTCCTAATAATATTCCTAACTCTCATTACCTGTATATTTCACTTGAGAGGTGCCTCTATACATTAGCTAGATCTCTTCCAGTTATAAGTGATAGAAATAGAGCTTGAATGATTTTAATAATTCTCATCAGTGTATTTATCTCATGCCTCCACTAGAATCCCTCCATATTTTAGGTGTGTTGGTAGCTTCAAACCTCAGTTTCCAAGTTTAGTATTTACTGATGGTCATGGAGGATCTGGGCAGAAACCCTAGCATCAAAGTCCTAGGGAGGAACTTCAATTACCTACTCCAGGTCTTTGAGATTATTTTTGTATCATATACTGTGACCAGGAGTGTGGTTACTATGGGTTCAGTGCTGCCTAAACCATAGAAAGAATGTTTTCTGTCATAACAAAGAAAAGAAGGAAGGCAAGTGACAACAAAGGACATTCACAATACCTAGTAATGTAAAGTTATTATATGTTGAATGATTCTGCTTCTATCTCAAAATGTAAACCTTTAATACAGCTTGAGATTGTGACTCTAATTCCTTTGCTTGCCTGACTATTTCTTGTACATAACTGGTGTCCAAAATTAAGCAGAAGTGATTTTGAAGTAATCATTTAATATGTCTGCTGATGGTTATTTTGGTTGATGAGGGTGTAGTTTAAAGCAATCAAACTATTTTCTCCACAAAGGCCACTTCTTCTAGTCCATGGGTTGCTTTTGGGGCCTCATTGCACCATTTTACAAATATAGCCACTGGCTTGCAGGCAGAAGTGGACGTGCTGACGTGGGTCTGGACATGGATCACCATAAGTCTGATTCCTTTTCTGGAAAAACAATTCCATTGGTATATTCTGATGGTGTATTTTCAGAAGAACATGATTAATATTCTAACATAATGACTCTAAGAAGGCTGGGAAAGAGAGCTAATTTTCTATTCAGCTCTTGAGCCCCCTTGGAAGTGAGTTGTATTGTAAATTTGAGAGTATCTTCTATAAATCTGGTAAAATTTCTATTGGAATAGATGACCTATTTAGTCTACTGCATTTCTTGTTCCTACCACTCAAGATTCCTTGGGGCATGCACAGAATGGAGCAATCGAAGAACAGCAAATTTCACAGTATGGTTCACCATCTGTACAGGAACAGCAAGAAAACTGATGGGATTGCTCTCCCTGGCAGATATTTATTTCTCAAGTGCTTTTATAACAGGAGGTCTGCAAAATTCTTCATGAGCGGTTAAAACATGAAGATTGATTTACAAATGTACATTGAGTAGGCAGAAATATTTCACCATGTGTCTAAAATTTCCATTAAAAATCTCACCAAATATTTCTAGCCTTTTCCCAGATTCCTTTGCTCTTACAATTTTAATAAATCAAGGAACATTTGTAAGTGCTAAATGTTAAATGTTTATTCACAGCTAATTTTTAATCAACTAACAACAGTTATGTGTTAATTGAATGCCATTAACAAACCATAATTTGATGCATTAGCTCTTTGTTATGCAAAGAAAGTTTTCCCTAAAGCTTTTATATATGTCTGAGTTCCTTCTAAATAGAACATCAATATCTATAGACTATGAATTTAACAAATGTGTTTGTTGCCAATTAAGTATGTGCCTGAGTGCATTGTCTCTCTGCCCATTTAAAACAAATCAGAATGTGCTGGATTTACTAAAAGTGAGAAAGAGATCTGAAAATAGTCCCATGAAAGACATTAGGTAAGCATTCACCAAAATAGAAGCCAGTTTGACATTCTGTAGTTATAATGTAAATTTTACTTTAAATTTCAAACTGTCGTTAATAATATTTTGGCTTTTGTTTTCAAGAATCACTTTTAAAAACACAGCAAGACTGATTTCGATAGGACATATTTCTTCATTATAGATGGGAGCAAAATTTAACTTTTGTATTGCTCAAATCACTAATACAAAGCGAATATATATCACTAGGCTAAGATATTTCTGAAATTGTAGTGTAGCTTTGTGGCTAAAAGAAAATGATAGAGCTTGTGTCAGAGTGTGACAAGCTATCCTCACTCCAGTCGAATAAACTGAGAGGAAGATTCAGGAAGTGACGCCTGCATGTCTGCCAGGCGTCCTGCATCCCTCCTAAGGACTGTTCTTCCAATGCTGCCATGGGCTCAGCCAAAGCCTACTACTGAAGATAGTAGCTGTACAGCCTTTTCTTTTTCACTGTTCATTTACTCTGTTCTCATGGATGCTCCTTTGTCCCATGAGACTGACTTATAAGACTTGAGCTCAGAAATAAAATTCATAACACGAGCATGAAACTAACCATTCAGACTTTCTGACTGAGATGAGCTAATGCCCATAAAGACAGCTTTGACTGTGTCCCTGGTCTCTTGTTGGTTCTAAAGATGGATGGGAAGTGGGTAGATGGTAGTTCTCATTAAGAAGAGTTGGCTAAGGCTAATTAAGGTAAGAAAAATAATTCATATCAATATTGAATATATATATATATATATATATATATATATATATATATATATACATACACACACACACACTTTTTCTGTAGTTTTAGGGAAGGGTCTATAAGGTGTTCAGGGTCTCACTACTAGATCAGACTTGCAGTGCCCCTCCTGTTTACAAATTCCCAAGGGCTGAGATTACAGCATGCCACCACACCCAGTCTCAATTGCCATCTCAGTGTGCCCTGGCGGAGGGGCTGGCATGGCATGCTGGGGGATCAAACCCCTGGCCCTTGTGCCTGCTTGAAGGTGCTTTAATCTGCTGAACTATTTGGCTGGCCCTCAATGTTGAATATATTGTTAACTTGATCCTTTGGAAGATCCTTATACTAAGTTTGAAATAATGGCAATTATTATAGACTTTTAAAGATATTTCACAGCCATATTTACATTTATTGAAGCATGCTTAAAATAAAATGTAGTGAGCTATATGCTGTTTCTATGCTATAATTAGTATCTATATTAGTTTTGTTGAAAAATGTTTAATCCTGTTATTCTTAGGACATAAGTGGTTCTAACCAATCAGAGGAATAGGAAAAGTTTTCCAGATTGTTCTGTCCAAAAATATTTTCATCCTTCTGTCCATCTAAACATGGAATTTTGTCTTCTAGAAAATTTAGGAATACCTCCTGTCCTATATGCTAAGTTTTCCACTGCTTTGAAGGCAATACACCAGAGTATTTATGCCAGACATCAGATGCACTTCCTACATGTACCACACCTTGGTTTTCAATATCATATAGGCCTTCACTTTCTCAGTTTATAAGGTTTTTTCAGTACAAACATCTAATTTTGTGTCTGGCTCTGGCATTGAATGGCTTCCATTGGTTATGCTAGGCACACAGTGATAGTAATTGATATTTATGTAACTGGGTGAAAGATTTTAAAAATTTGATCTCATTTTTGTTTTCATAACTCTAACAAGCCAGTAGTAAAAATTCTAGAAGCAAGCTCTTTGGTCATATGGTTTACTAAAGTCATTTGTATTTTAAGTGATACAACAAGGCCTTGAATTTGAATCAGATTTGCTCTACTACTGTAGATAAATAGATCTGTCCAGCTTTAAATGTTCTTCAAGGTTTTTCCTTACTCTTTGTTGCCATAAAAGTGGATAAAGGACACTATTTCACTGGACAGACCTTATCCAAGACCTAATTCCTGAATGCTAACTCTCTTTATTTCAGGTACACCTGGTGAGATGGGAAATAAGCCTAGGGTGGAGGTATGCTGGAAGCAAAACTGCAGCCTTCAGCATATACACCTGAGAGATAAGGGACATTGAGTAGATTGCTACTGCAACCATTAGAGTCTTCACTCTAAATGTGACACTAACTCTGAACCTCAACAATAAAGCAGACTTCAATAGTTAGAGAGCAGGAGGATGCAAAGTAGAATAGCAGAAAAGCAGGTATACCATGTAGTTTTTTTTTTGCAAGCCTGGGAGTGATCCTTGACTTGGAATAAAGCAATTAAGTTTGTGTTAGACAACATTTTCCTTGGGAACAATCCAAAGCCAACGATTGTTTAAATTATGAAGTATGTTATGCTTGTGTTCTTTCACTTATTTTTTTTGCCCTTTGTAGCTTTGCTTCTAGCTGAAATATGGCTTGCCTTAGGCCATCTTTTTGCAGTCTTGACACTTGTCCTTTTAGGGCAGCATGTACAACTTTAGACCATGAATGGGGTTCATGTCCCATTCATCCTTTTCATTCATGTCTTAAATTTGGGCTGGATTTTTTTTTTCATTTATTTATTGAATACAAAGTCTCACTATGCAGCTCAGACTCACAATGATCCTCCTGTTTCAGTCTCCCCAGCACCTGGATTATAGGAGTGAACCATCATGCCTCATCTTGGTGGCCAGCTGGGCGCACTTGAAGTAGGCCAGCATGGAGTGTGGTACCAAGGATTGAACCCAGGTCCTTGTGCTTGTTTAGGCAGGTGCTTAGACCACTGAGCTAAGATGATAATAAAAGAAAAATAAAGGTATCTAGAAGGAATGATTCCCTATAACTACATATATGATGATGAATGAGAATTTAATGCACAATCTTCATGTACATAGACTGCTTTTTCCTAAGTTATCTGGCACTTAGGAAGGATCTTTTCTGAGAACATTAGAAAGGTTAAGCAAAGATGAAGCTGTACTATAGAGACTCGTTCGTGACTCTGGGTCTTCTTTTTGCTGTGGTTTTCTCACTTATAAAATACATAGTCTTTCTCAGGTTTCTGAGTCTTTGGCATATTTTAGTCAGTATAACATGAAATGATTAGGGGAGGTAGCTCATGAGTTCTGATAAATATTATCTGAGAGTTTAAATTTCATAATAGGGAGGGTGGATTACTTGATCTTTCAGTATTTTTCCAGAAATATCCTTAGAGAACTAATATTTTTATGAAAAAAAGGAAAACCAAGTTGAATAAAATATAATAGGAGAATAACAATAGTTATTGGATTGCATATTATCTTAAAGTAGTTTCTCAGAATACAAGATATGGGTATTAAAAATTTCTGCAATCAATATTAGCATAAACTTTCCTTTTCAATGAACTTGGAGACATTAATAATATAACTTAGTGGCTTATCATAGTTACTAATTGCCTTCAGCTTTCCTCTGTTAAATTGCTTGAGGAATAATTTTGTGGATAAAAAAAATCCTCAACTCTATTTCTTTAATACCTTTATGAAAATACATTTAATTGGGAATTTTTCAAGATAAGTAACAAATGAAAGATGAAATATTTAGGCTTCTCAAACTTAACAGTGCCTCTTTGAATTGTTCTTAGGAAGAAAATGTTCAAATGTAGAAGGGAACGAGAAAGGAGAAGGGGGAAGAAAGAAAGGAAAAGTAAGACAATATGAAAAAAAGAGAATACAAGGAAAGCTTTTGTAAGTGGGGAAGGAAGAGGGGGTTTGAAAGAAGGTAGAGCAATGGGTGGGGGTCAAGTTTTGTCATGCACAGGTACAGATTCTCCAGGATGAATGCGATCATTATGTACATCTAAGATGTACCAATAAAATGCGATTGAAGGAAAAGGGTTGCTCTTTTCTTTCTTACAGCTAGATGCACATCTGTAAACATTTACGTCATGCTGCCAAACAATCTTGCCTACAGCTACTTGACTCTGGGAGAGCCTTCCATAAAAATTATAATAGCACTTCCCTGCCACACAGTGAAACAAAAGTGTAGTGTAGTATGATAAAACATTGATTGAATGCGGGGAATGTGAAAGCGTCTGTCATCAGATTGGAGGGAGCCAATCCGGAGTGAGGCATGCATGAGAACTCCACAGATATTCATTGAGATAAGCTCTCTGATCTGTCCTATGAAATCACATTATTAGAGATTTCCCCCCTTTCAAGTACCAGGAATGTTTTCAGCTCCTTATTTCTAGTGCTTTTTTTTTTTTTTTTTTTTTTTTGCAGAACTGGGGATTGAACTCAGGCCCTTGAGCTTGCTAGACAAGTGCTTATTCTATTGAGCCATCTCCCCAGCCCCTTAGCTCCTTCTAAGTGTATATATTGAATGACACAGGTGACTGGGAAAATGAAAGAGGATTAGTGTTCACTTTATGTCCACTCCTTTTCTTCTTACTATTTCTGTATATGTCACTTGAGATTCTAATATTGTGCTCAGTGTCTGACCTCTAATAGTGCTGTATTAAAGTACTGAGTAAATGAAAGCATATGTTTCTAATACCGAGAAATAAACTATAGGACAAAATAATTTTTATTTTTTAAATTTTAGGGCAAAATGACAATGTATTATTGAAGTTAGTATTCTGTGGATGGGAGAAGTAAAAGGTCTAAATAAGTCTTTTCGGGGAGATTATAATCCTAGTAAATGGCCTGGTACAATGTTTTATTTATGTGAGGAAGTAATTAAAGCTACAATTAGAAAACCACTTAAAGGTATGTCGTGTGTGTTGACTGAGTGGGTCCTGAGCTATTCCTGAAACAGGAAGCTACCTGGGGGATATTAAAGGAGAGGCATGCAGAAAGAGGTCTCTACATGGGTGAGGAGCAGGACACACAAAAGTGGGATATATTTAAATAAAAATATTTGAGTAGTTATCATAGGGCAAGCATTCTAGTAAGTACTCAGCACACAATAATAAGACATGGGTCATAGAACTACTTAGAATTTAAATCAGTTGTTTTCAAAATTTTATTAACTAAAAATTCACTGGAAGTCCTCTGACCGTGCGAGCTCTTAACCCTCTGTGAAGAGTCTGGTTCAGTGAGTGTACACTGGAACACTGGAAGCCAAACTCCAACAAATGCCCAGGATGTCTGGGGGCACTTGTCTCAGAGTTGTGCTCTGGCAGACACCACTTCACGGCATTACCATAGTAGGGCTGCACTCCAAGTGTGGCCTCCTGACAAGCAGAGGTGTCTGAGAACTAGGTATTCCCAGTCTATCAGGTGGGCCCAACAAATTGGGATTCTGGTGCTCGACAAAGCTTGATAACTAGCCCCAGTAAATGTCATGCAACTCAATTTTCGCTACTTTTCACTTCTTCTGAGCACATCAGTGCATGTTTTTCCCTTGAATAAATTTTGTGTGAAAGAATATAAGCTTCACCAGAAGTCATTTCAAGGTCACTTGCCCAAGACTCAACTGGCAAGAATGGTCCTTTTCCCTTCAGTTGTGTTCAAGGCTTGTACTGTTTTCCAGGAGAGTGTATTTTTTCTTCACTTATGCTGTCAGAAGGGTAGTGTGGTATGGGGCTTGCACAAGGCAAATGAGAATCCTAACACTGATTGTTTTACAAGCTCTGCCACCTGTTGCAACCACCTAATTTCTCTTCCCTGGTCTTCTCTTCAGTGTACACATAATGTGTGTCCTGTCTACTTAGAAGGGTGGTTGTGAAAATGATACTAGGAATAGTTAACATTTATGGAGGGCTTTTTCTGTCACAGACCCTGCTAAGTACCTTACATGAATTATCTGTTTGAACCTTCCCAAGGATCTGATTATCATGGTTGGATAAGTGATGAAGCAGGCTTGTGGCTTAGGCAAATTGCCTGAGGTCATGTGGGTGGGAAAGTGGCAAAGCCAGGAATTAAACTGAGAATACCTCACTCAGGACTCAAGCAAGCAACTACAATGTTGGACTATAACATTTAAAACAAGATGGGCTAAAACTGAAGCTTACATTGAGGAGAAAAATGTCCATGAATTTTAATTTATTCAGAATATCATTCAATATATTATGTATTAAATAGGACCTCAATAGAAGCCATTGGTAATGATAAATATGTGTTCATTTTTGTTTGTGCTTTATTTTGCTTTAGGGAGGAATTGAACCCAGGGCCTTTGCACTGAGCTATATCTCCAGCCTTTTTAATTAATTAATTAATTAATTAATTAATTTTGCAGTACTTGGGATTGACCTCAGGACCCTGCACTTGCCAGGCAAGCGCCTATTCTACTGAGCTATCTCCTCAGCCCCTAATTTGTTGTTTAGAGAAAGGGTCTCCTTATGTTATGAAGTTGCCTAGACTCTTGACCCTCCTTCCTCAGTCTTTCAGAATGCTGGTAACACAGGAATATATCCCCGTATCTGACAGCTATGTGTTCTTCAGTTTTTTTTTCTTAACCAAAATGCCTGATCTTATTATGTTTTCAATGTCACATAGCCAGCTGTAGATAGGAATTATACTGAGAAACTTTAAATCCTTGTAGTATAATAGAGTTACTAGGAATATTCTCTGAAGTTTCTTTCCAGCTTTTTGGCTCTGCTATCCTCTGAACACCTTTGGGCCAGATGGCTCATGTATAGCATATCATTCTATCTCCTTGTCCTAACTGTAGCTCAGTGGATCAATCTTTTTACATCTAAGCTTCCATATCTACAGAATAATTATCAGTTAATTTGGTGAAGTAAAAAATGCCAATCTTTTGCATGTGCTCAGAAAGAGCTAAGCCCAGTAGAATGCAAAAAAAATTGTATTTTAGATCCATTGAACTACTGAAGGGCTGTATAATCTATTGGGTAGGAGGAGCAAAGTACGAACCATGCAGAATGACATCATAATAAATAACCTAGTCAATAACTACATCTTAAAGACAACAGAATTAAGTGTTATGGAAATATAATTATCAGAGGCACTAAAAAGAATTATTTAAAAAGGTTATGTAGTAAGGATTTAAGGAATGCTTTTTGAGTGAGTGAATGAATGGATGGATGGATGATGATGGATGGATTGATGGGTGGATGGATAGATACCTTAGCATTGGAACACTTGAACTTCAGTAATACCCCTACTACTATTATTGTATTCTAGAAGTTACTTAATCTTTTTGGGCCTCCATTTTCTTATTAGCCAAGCAGATAACATACATAATATCAACCCTCACACCTTCTTTTTTTTTTTTTTTTTTGTCTTTTTGAGACAGGGTCTCACCTTCTGATGCCTTGTGCTGAGCAAGTAATGGATGGAAAAGTACTTTGTAACAGGAGAACGAGCTACAGCTTTAAATGTTGCTTTTATTTTTGAATAGAATATGTGAAACGTGCAAAAAATACTTTACAGTGTGTTACTTATATAATAAAGGTAAATGGCTAATGTAATAATAAAAGCAGATTGGGCCTTGTGGCTGGATGGAGGTAGATATGCCTCTTGGCTGGGGATGGACTGAAAAAAGAGTGATTGATTTTATAAATAGAGCCTGACTCTTGGTCAAGCTCAAATCTGTCCCTACAGCTACACAGGACACATTTACAGATAATCTTGGAATTGGGTGTCAGCAGCTTTCATTTCAGTTTCTGAACTGTCATCTTCCCATGCAAGGTGGACAGAAACAATTAGCTCCTAATGCCAACTTTCCTTTTTAATTTTAGAAATTGAAAAAAAAGAAAAGAAGAAAAGAAACCCAGAACCCTACATCAATTGCTATGTTTCTTCCACACATAATTATACTAGAGGTTCATGAATTTTAATTCCTTTTTCAAGAAGAAAAAATCAGAATAATAAGAAATAATAAGAAAAATCTTATCCTCATTTCTCAAGTCATTTCAATTCTAGTTCTTTGTCCTCCTCTGCAGAGGGGAACAATTGTGAGTTGGATGTGTGTATCCTCAGTTCATTAGAAGAAAAGAAATTACATATCTTTAACATCCAAATAAATGATCCACAGTATGATTTGCTCTTTTTTTTGTTTTTGTTTTTCACTCACTGATTTGCTTTTGCCTTTCAGTTGGTGGAAATATAAATATTTAGCAAATTTCTCTTAGTAAGACCATAGCCTATTAAAAATACATTTTAAGGTCTTGTTGACTTTGTGCTCTTGGCAGAAAAGAACATAGTGAGTACGGCACCAGGACAAACTGCCTGCCATCTGCAGGAGGACCGGCAGAGCCTGATTAAAAAGGTAAAGAATCATTAAGGCTCATCACAATCAATAGCATGAAGCACAATTCAAAGAATGACCTGCTTCTGAGAGCCACCATTCAGTTGACCTGAAAATAATCTCTTTCCCCTCTCCCAGTCTGATCTGTCTGCTCCAGTTGTACCTTCCCCAGAGGCTTTGTGCCTGAGAATTGGTGAGTAGAGTTTCATCTCCCCTCCCATGAGAGTCACCCTCCCCCTTCACACTGAAGGTTGCTAATTAATGTAGGAAAAGTTCTATGTCAGGTCTGCTTTGCCTGTGGTTTCCTTAGATTAAAGGCTACTGGCAGCTCCAACTCTTGCAGAGGGCCTGTGCTGTATTCTTATCCCCTGAAGGAGCTTTCTGCTGTGCTGACTCAAGAAGACTTTAGCTTTGATTTGAAGTTATTGAATATTGACCCATCACTCACAGTGGAGTTATGGGTCTGCTTTGCAGGATCCAGGAATCTCTGCTCAGGCTCTACTTGCAGTGCCCCCCACCTCTTCCTTCAGTTTCTGCTCAACCTCAGCCTGTAAACGTCAATTTCGTGTTTTGTAAAGGTCAGTTCTTCCAGGGGAGTACGGGAGAAGGCACTTAGGATGGTGCCCCTAGCAATACAAACGTCTTACAATGTTGTGTTGCACCTCTCCAATGTTCTCCATCCTTCCTTCCCTGCCCCAGACTCATCAACCCACCATGATCCTCCATTGCTTTGGAGATTACCAGTGGGCCAACTCTTTACTGGGCTGAAACTGGACATGCGAACAGCTTTAAACTGCTCCAGTGCCTTGGGGATCTGCTGGGATGAATTAATGCTGTCATCTGGGTATAACATTCTTGTTATCAGAGACTGCTGTTTTTTTTTTTTTTTTTTTTTTTTTTTTTTTTTCTTGCAGCACTGGGGCTGAAGCCTGGACATCCTGTGTTCCAGACAAGTGCTACATCACTGAGCTCTAACCCCAGCTGCATGTAAGATATTGCTCTGGAAAACAAATCCTAGTTGATCAGATAATGAATCTGACCAAGAATGGTGTTAAGTTTTTATCCCTAGATATTCCATGAAAGTCTCATAAACTCACAGGTGGGACTTTTGAAAGATGCCAGAGTCCTGAGGGGGGTACAGCAGGTGGAACCTATTTGGAAGGCAGGTCATGGGGGTGTGACCCAGAAGACGGTGTCTCTCTTTGGGCTCCTTCTTTCTGTCTCTGATTGCTGGTTGCCATGACACAGTGGCTTTCCTCCACCCCACCATGGTTTCCTGTTTGGATCCAGACAACTTTGGTCTAAAAATGTGAATCAGAAGCAACATCTGCCTTTGTCCCAGTACTGGCAAGAATGTGTCTCAGACAACTGATAATCTAATAATATATATTTAATTTTAATTTATAAAAATTAAAAAAAATGTAGCCCATGAACATTCTGGTTATTTCTCATTAATTCTGGTTGTAGCAAGATCCCAGCTGCAGGTGCGATTACTATCTGTCACTGCTTTCTTAGCAACCAGATATGAGGGTATGCCTGGAGAAATTCACATGAAAGATAAGTAGTCTCTTTAGAGAAAACTTATGGCTCAGCCCAGAAGAAATTAGGGATGATGACACTGACCTAGTGGCAAAGCCTCATGCTTAGAATGATGCTGAGGCCAAACACAAAACAGAAAAGGTGGTTCCACTTTAATCTCTGTTACATCTAAGGCCTTAGAAAACTGGATTTGGAACCTTACCAAGAGATTTTGACACAAGAATTACAGAAGCTTCCCTTCTCGCTTTGATTCTCTTTCTCCAATCACACCAAGTACTTTGGCTCTTTTAATTAATCCACTAGAGCATTAAAAGTACATAGTTAGAGTCACGCAGTCGCCAGGTACAAACCACTCAGGATGTAGCCTCAGTATTTAACAAAGGTGAGATGGGGTAGCATGAGTGATACAGTCAAGCTGAAGTCTCCTCAGGCCCTCAGGGGTGGTGGGACCCAGTAAAGCAGCAGTGCCTGCTGGGGGAACTAAAAGAGCAGCACTTCACAAGCAGCAGCATTGCTTTGTGTAGACAGATGCCTGAGCGAACAAGTGGCCGACACCAAGAGTGATGGTCACCTCAGCCTGCAAAGCCAAGGAAGGGACACCAGCGGCTGTGCTCATGACACTGGGAGACTGGAGCACTCCAAAGTAGACAACAAAAAATAGAGTGCAGTCCAGCTCATGATGTTCCTCTATTCCTGAACTGTTGCCGGTAGCATCACATCTCTCTGTTATTCTTGTTCAAATGGTGATGAGCATGTGACCCAGGCCATTACTGAGGCCTAAGGAGGAAGTTAGTATCTTCAGGTGGCTGGATCCCAGACTTGCACCCTCAGAGGCTATCAGAGAAGGCAGAAAGGCCTCCTACAGAGAGATGGTGCAAGGAGGCAAAGGCACAAAGAAGAGCCCCGCAGCCCAAGCCTTCTAGCATAGCCTTCTAAAGTACCTTTGCTAAGGTAGATGGATGTGGTTCTTTTTTATTTTTTAATGTATTTAGGAAAGGGTCTACAGGTTCTACAGGGTTTCACTACATAGATCATACTTGTAGTGATCTCCTCTTTTCAGTGCTGAAATTACAGGTGCGCACCACCACGCCCAATCTCAATGGCTGTCTCAGTGCACCCTGGGGATGGCACCGGCACTGCATGTTACCCAGGCCACTGAGATCTGCCTAAGCAGGCACTTCAGTCCACTGAGTGATCAGTCCGGCTCTTTTAGATGTGATTCTTATTTGAAGTAAAAAGAATCTTCGTTTCTGGCAGATATGAGGTCAGGAGTCCTTAAAAGTCCCTAGAATAAGGATGAAAACTCTATACCATAGAAAGAAGGGGCTTAGAAACCACAAAAGGGCAAAATCAATTCAGTCACACCAAAGAACGAAGCAGAACATCAAATCAGCATATGGGAACTTACGTCTGTGAAAGACTAGAAGTCAGGGTTGAGGGTACAGCTAGAAACACTCAGTTCTGACTGCTTTCAAGGTCAGATTATCCTGGGGCTGGAGTAGGGCAGAACATATAGTCAGGTGACCTGAAAGAATCAAGAACCCAGCAGTGGGGTCCAAGAGGAAGGTGTCTTGGTTACTCTCTCACTGATGACACAAAATACCTGATGCCAAGAATTAAGGAAGGAAAAGTTCATTTAGCTCACAGTTTGTGGAAGTTTCAGTCCATAATCAGCTGGCTCCAAGGTAGGATGGCACAGCATGGGGGCCACAGTTATAGGTGGCAGAAGGTAGAAAAAGCAACAAGAGCAAAACGTGGGGAGAGCAAGCCTCTTTTCCTCCTATATATTGTGTGTGTGTCTGTGGTTTTTTTTTGTATTTTTTAGGGAAGGGGCTACAGGGTATTCAGGGTCTCACTACTACAACAGACTAATAGTGATCTGCCCTGTTTACAGCGTCCCAAGTGCTCGGATCGCAGGTGCGCTCCACCACGCCCAGTCTCAGTTGCGGGCTCAGTGTGCCCCAGGGGATTGAACCTCCAGCTCCTGAGGCTGCCTGCAGGTGCTTTAATCTGCTGAGCTGTTAGGCCAGCCCTCTCCTGTATATAGTCGAGCACACTACACACCCCAGGGTGGGTGCAGCATCCGCCCATCTCCCCTGCTCTCCTCTCACACAGGATGAGGGTGTCTAGGAATCCAGGACCCTGGCCCCCTGCTGAGCTGCTTCGTTAAGCTTCTAAACTTCTCAAGTTGAGGCAATGTATCAACCACTGCAGAAGGCCAGGGCTGATCGCACCCCATAAATACGTGCAATCTCAAATCTGAAAATGTGAGGTATTCCTGACACGTGGTGAGCACTTGGTACCTGATTCACAGGTCTACATGCAAGGCTTTGGCCTAGTGATGACACAACCATATTTCCAAACCCTTATCTATTTTACATATACACTAGGATATCTATCTGGTCCCATCTCCAGAGCAAACCCAACCTCAAGGTACAAGGTGTTGCACATCTGTAATCTCAACAGGCAGGAGGTAGAGGCAAGAGGTCACTGGGGTACAAAGTGAGTCCAAGGTCAGCCTGAATTGAGTGTTAAAACTTTGTCTCAAGTTTGATCCCACATGCTGTGCCAGCACCTCCTCCAGGGTGGGCTGAGTAGGCCACAAAACAAAACAAAAACAACAAAAAAAGCCTTTTGTCTCAAAAAGACACGCCCACGAAAATACAAGATCACACCAGTGTTTCCAACACTGCAGCATTGTGAGCCTATATATATGATTTATAAAGGTGCCATTGTATTCTTTACATAGGCTGAATTAATGTAGGAAATATTTTAAAATATTTTAAGACATACAATTTCTAGAATATAAGGATAATAAGCACAGCATCAGCATAATAATAACACTTTATTTCTTGGCAATACTTTTACTTTTTTGCATTGTAAAATTCCTGCTTTAATGAACATCTCATTTAATCCTTATAATAATCCTTCAGGGAAGGCAAGCTAAAGGTTTTTCTTTCTCTTATTTTGCAGATGAACTCCCAGAAAATTTGAATGACTTGGCAGAGGTCCTCAGCACACGAGTGCTAGGACCAGGCTGAACCCTCTCCTAAGCGAAAGGAGACACAATGTCACCTTTGTCCTTGGCAGATGGCACATTGGACATGTGACCTCATTTGCTTCTCATAACAACCCTGAAAGGTGAGGATTATTATTCTTATTTCTAGCTCCAGAAACTGAACGATCTCAAGCTGGCAATTTATGATTTCTCATCTACCCATGTAAGGTACAAGGATGACTTGGGTTTGGGCTGTACTTTCTAGCTTTCAAGCTGTGTTCTTTCTGCTGTGCCAGGCTCCCTTTACCTTCCTTGTCTGGCTCAGTCCTCTGTGCTGTGTAAGCAGACCCTTACTCAAGCAGCACAGAGGATTCTTGTGGGTGTTCCACGACACTGCTGCAGCTCACCCGGAGTTCACGGCGGTGGAGACGCCTGTGAGAAACTTCACTAGCTGGACGTTTGAGGGGGAAATTGGTGGAAGGAAGGACCGAAGCATGATTTGTGAACAAATGCGGGAGCCAAGGGGTATAGAGATAGTGACCCCAGACCATGCCTGGGTGGGAATGGAAGGGTTGTTTTCACTAAGCACTTCCCAGTTGTACAATTCAGACAGCAGAAAAGTTCCCTCTTGATCTAGGCTCAGCTTAAGCCCTGAAGCATGAAATGTGAATACCTTTTGCTCAGCATCCATTAAATAAATGTTATTCTTCTCCCTGGCAGAAAACACAAATTTCACTGCTCAGAGGCATGGTGTAGCAGAAGGAAGAGAATTTACAATATCCCTCTTTACGATAATGGTTCTCACCTTCCAAGGAAATGAGCTAGGAGGGAAGGAGCACCACGGAGTGCCCAAGTCTGTGAAGCTTGCCACTGCAGCTAATTTTCTGGCAGGGAGGCACGGCTGTGGACCTAGCCTCTGCAGAAGGACTTGTGAACTTTGAGGAATAGGCAAGGCGCTTCAGTGTCATCTCATGCAAACTTGAGCATGGCCCCACCGGGTCATGCCTGACCTTTACTTCTTCTCCATGATGTGGCAGACATTTTTGCCAATTACAATCTTAAACACACTGGGAAATACCCTGGGCAACTGACAGTGTGCAAGGGAGAAGCAATGTCTGGAATAAAGCTGTGTTCAGGACAAAGAGGAAGAGTAGGCAAAGCACTACCTTGCGTTGCAAATAGATGTCTTTATTACATACTGGAGGAATCCCTTCAGTGTCCACCTTACAGTAAGTACTCTGATAAAAGTGCATTTGCAGTGCATTCAGTATCAAGAAATCGTATCTTCCTGAGCTAAAGAGGTTAAGAACATCCTCACAGCTATAGAATCAAACTCATTAACATAATATTTCTGGTAAGAGAGGGTCATATTTGGCACTCTCCCCACGGCATCATCTTTTTTCTCTTAAGCTAATGTTTTGCAGAATTAGGACACAATCAAAGCAGCAAAATATGCATTTGTATTGAAAATACTAAGTGTGTTAAGAAGGGAAATAAAATGAACGATAAAGAGCAGCAGAAGACACAGCAGAGGCAGAAGTCAACTTAACAGAATGTACTTGACCGGCAGGTAACACATTAAAATGTTATTTTGGCGGTCAGAATTGATAGTCAACTTGCTGAAAGAAAATCTGCTCCAAAGAGACGACAAATACAGTCTTAATCCCCTTTCCCTGACACATGCTACAGATGAGTGAAACCCAGGGGGGAAATTCTTATTACAGCAAATACATGTGAGTCCAGAGGAAAAGTTAAGTTGACAATTTATAAATTTCCTTTCAAGCATGAAAGGGGGACAGAAACCAGATTAT
This sequence comes from Ctenomys sociabilis, assembly GCA_004027165.1. Classification (NCBI taxonomy): domain Eukaryota; kingdom Metazoa; phylum Chordata; class Mammalia; order Rodentia; family Ctenomyidae; genus Ctenomys; species Ctenomys sociabilis. The sequence goes on from PVKA01003212.1 coordinate 93,343, forward strand.
TTATTTATTTATTTTTAAATCCCCAGCCTGGTGTTTGGTACCTGTTAATAGGCCTGGCTGAGAATAAGGGTATAAAGAAAAGCTCATTACCAACCAAGACGTTGCCTCTCCGCAATAAAGTCAGAGTGAAAGGACTTTGGTCTGACAAGCCGTATTAGGAAATCTACTATTCAGAACATTTTTTTTTTTCCACTGTCCAATGGGGACCAACAGACTGGAGCTTGGTTATAGTCATGAACTACTGGTGGAAACAAGAGGGGAAAGGACAGTGTTTGCGAGGTAAAAGGCAGGATGGTCACAGGCACGAGATAGCCTCAGAATATTCGCCTCCAGCTGGGGTCTTTTTCTGCATGTCCTCTTGTAGACTCTGCTATGTTCATGAGCTACCGGAGACACCTGCAACAGCCGTTTTTCTTGTCTCTGCTCATCTGAAGGAAATGTGTGGGATTGTGCGCGCTCGGGATCAGTGGACTGTTTCCGATGCAATGAGGTCCCCGGTCAGCCAGCTGGAATATGGAGATTGCAAGAGGTGCTGGAGAGACACACAGAGAGAGAGAGAGGATCCTGATTTATGATGGTTCAACTTGAAGTTATTAGCCTTTATGATGGAGGAAAAATGACAAGAATTCATTTGAAACTGTACTTTAAATTTTACATTTTGATTTTTTTTCCCCTGGGTTACAACCATGCATGCAGGAGAATCCTCTCAGGTGGTAATGAGCACCGTAGCCAATGAGCTCCCAGGAGCCACTTCAGAAGATAAACAACCAACATCCTATGGGGTAAATTTTCTTTAAATTTATGTATTTTGTGTAGGGCCTCACTACGTAGCTCAGATGCATAGTGATCTTCCAGTTTTCAGTCTCCTCAGTGCCAGGATTACAGGCATGTGTCACCACCTCCAGACTTCTTTTGGGTACTTGTTGCCAGTGAATTCTGGATTTGGATTTTGAATAAATTATCTGAGACACTTAACCTTTATTATGAAACAGGCTTTGAAGCAGATGATATTACCCAGCCACAGTCTATTTAAGTATTTGAAACATATTTAATTTAAGGTATGCTAAACTATAGTATTTTATAGATTGTCTGCCTTTAAAGTACTTTTACTTACAATATTTTTGTATACTCTTAGTTCTTCCTCAGAAATAAGGATGATCATAGGCAAAAGTACTGTGAATTTGAATTGCATACACTTGTACCTTCAGTTGATAAAGAAATTTTGAGGCTGAGGGTTTAGTTCCAGTATTGTTATTTAGATCCCAATCTTTTAATTTCTAAGCCATTTATTTTTGATAGTCTTTTCTGGCAATGCAAACAAATCAGTTTTAACTAAGGTAAATATATTCCTGTATGTTCTGGAAAGTTCTATCTTTTGACTAACACAACTATTAATCCTTGTTTCACTCTTAAAACTGTGGTGTTATGAATGAGGATTATACAGTGTTTCTGTTTATAAGCTCTATGGAGCTCAACTTCCAAGTTTGGAACTAAAGAAATTACTCAGGAGAACTCTAACCTCAAAATTCACAAATATTACTTGTGCGCCACTATATTAAGTACACCTTTAGTCAATTAGGATGGTATAGTGGTTGATCGATTGAGTCAACTTGAGAAGTTAAAAGCTTTACTAAGTTGATTCAGCAATTCCACACTATAGGGCGTGGAGGCCAGACCCTAGAGTGACTCATCACTTAAAGGATATGAAAGAGGATTGAGGAAGGGTGGAGCATTCTATTTCCTCAGAGGAGCTCCACTCTCCAGTCAGCTTGGAAAATCGGCTCCTGGCTTCTAATGCAAACTCTTTGGTCTCTGCCTTGGATCCTTCAGCCTTCTGGTGTAGACTCATCAGCCTTCCATTGCAGACCCATTGGCCTCTTGATACTCTGATGTGCTCTGAATACTGCTGTGGGCTCCAGACCTTGGACCGAACCCTTTGGTCTCCAGTGTGCAGATGCCCTCTGTACGCTTCCTCATCTGACTGTGTGGCTGACTGTCATAAACCAATTTTGTAATTTCTTATACATTTATACATCTTATGTTATATCTAGTCCTCTAGTAAAACTCTTAGTGATACAGGTTTTGCTACTGGTGGTGGCTCTCGAGCAACAGAATATAATGATGACATTTTAAAATGGTTTTAAAAGTTCCTGGAGTTGGCTCTGCAATTTGATGAGACCTAAAGATACCATGACCTTTCCTGATTCTGTGGAGTATACTGATACTCATTGGTGTGAGCTGTTTAAATTAATATGCTGCATAGATCCATTTGATTGACCTAATTCACCACTTGGAAGATGTCAGAAATTTAGTGATTCCATACATAAAAAATTTAAATTTCTTTGGCAGAATAGAAAATACCGTGATGCCAATTGGTTCATCTTAGCCCCAATAGACAAACTTACAAAGAAAAACAAAGAGCTTAAAGATTCAATTTCCCACCTCCAGACACAAACAGGAATTTTAAAATAAAATCTCCTCTTTTTTAGCCACAAGGCTGAGATTGCAAAACCCTAAATGTAGTCCCTCATAATTCGATTGGCTGAACTGTGACATAAATTAATTGCTCTTCTCAAAGGGTATCTAAAACAAAGTTATGGGCATTGATCAGTAAAGTACAAGATCTAATAAGTTGGGATGGAATTGTGTGGGAGGATCCTGAGGAGGCTGAGGATGTTGAGTTTAGATGCTAATGAGATTATTTTGTCCAAAGAAGAGAATTTCCCCACCCAGTGTGACAGGGGCATCACTGCCTCCACCTCCTGCAGTGTTGGTGTCTCTTAATGTATCTGGACAAACAACTCCCATGTTAAACAACCAAAAATGATGACACTCTTCAGGGCCCACCCTCAACACCCATTTTTGCCTGTAGGTCCATAACCAGGCTTCAATCACATAGGGGGCCTAAGAGTTAGCTACAAGATGTGATCCTTGAGGAGACCCGTTATTCTCCTGAAGAACTTCTTGAGTTTTCTAACACTTATAAGCAGAGTCCTAATAGTCAAACATAAAAATAGATTTTATGAGTGAGGAATAATGGTACAAAATCATACACATAGGTCAGGCTGAGTTTGTTGATATGGGCCCATTAAATAGAGATTCTAAATTTAATGTTGCTGCTCGTAGAGTAAAATAAAAAGATGTTAATAGTTTATTTGGCTGGTTGACAAAAGTATGTCTGAAAAGATTGCCCACTATAAATGAGTTAGAGATGGCTGACATTCCATGGTCTACTATTGACGAGAGGATTCAGAGGCTTAGAAAAATAAAAATGCTAAAGTGGATCTGTCATGTAAAACCTAATTTTCATATTGGAATGATCCCAAACACATAGTCTTCACTAACGCCTTGAAACACTGATTTGTGAGGGGAGCACAGTGTCACTAAGAGCCCTGTGATTGCTCTTGTCTGCCAGACCTTACAATGGGGACCACAGTTTTTCAGTTAAAAAATTTAAGGGCCATGTGATTTAATGTGACTGAATATTCCCACATGCCTTCAAGAAGTCTTAAATTTTTAAAAAAATTATAATATATTTAATAGGTAAGTGTAGTGCTAGGCTAAAACAAAGTTGAACTCAAACACTTATTACAATAATGAAAAGATAGGCAAAAAGGGGAAAGGAATAAACTGCAAGTTTAAAGTGTGCTGAGCTATTATTACTCAATAAACATTAGTAGAAAAAGGTAAGTTATGCATATAAATAAAATATAGCAAAGTACATAGGCAGTAATAGTAGTTACAACTATGTCTTTGAAGCAATGCTTGCTTTTGGGATGAGAGAAAAGCATGAGAATATTGAAGATTTTTTTCTATTAGTACCTATTTGCATTGCATAATGACTCCATTCCTCATGTGGAGTTGGCATACATATACAACACATGTTGTTTCTTTTCTCATCCTCTTTCTTTTTTTAAATAATTTTATTGAGAAACAAATAGTAATGAGATAGTTTCAAAACCGATTAGAAGGACAGTTTCAATAATAAATACACTGTATATTGTCTTAGTGGTTATTCATTGTACAAGATGCAGACATGATATCCTGTCCACAAACAGCATTAGAACAACTCTTTTTATTCATTGAAAATTTTTGTTTTTGTCCCTCATTTTCTTTTGTTACCTTTTTAAAAAATTATTTTAAAGAGAGTATGGCAATAACTGATGTGACATTAGAAATGGTACACATTTAGAAGACCAAACTGACAAATATTTCAAGTATGGTTTTAGTGTTACATTTTGCTGACCTCAATAGGTTGCTTAGTTCACAGAGATCAGCATATAGAATATCTTTCATATCTATTAATCTGAGCAACAGATTTAATGATAAAAATAGATAATATATCAATCATTGTAAATCAGCTATTCTAGTTTTGAAAATCTGTAACATATGTATTATTATATGCTTTTTTTATTGAAGAACAAGTAACAATGAGACAGTTCCAAATCAAATTGCTGGGACAGATTCACCAATTTATAGATTGCACATTGTTTTCATATTGGCCTTCTGATGCACAAGGTGGATACATGATACTCCATGCACAAGTACTATTAGAGCAGATGCCTCTGATCAGTGAATTAAGAGAATGTAGCTACATACCTATCTTTTATTATTCCAAAGCTGAATTATAGTAGTTTCAATGTATTGTTATATGTTACCCTGTTTCTGTCTTTGCTTTTTGTTTTTCTTGATCTTGTATTTACTCTTTAAAATAAAAGAAAATTATAATAATTTTTTTTTAATTTAAGGGCAATGGGCTTGATTAGGTCCCAACAAAATGGTAGCGCTTAAGTGGAACCATTTAATCATCATAGACAACAAAAGCAAAACAATGACCAAAATAATCTAATATGTGTAGACCTATGGTGTTGGCTGATTTGCCATTGTGTTTCCCAAAATAAAATAGATAAAAGGCCTATAAAATTTTTGCTAGACTTATATAACCAAAAAAACTTAAGGACAAAATACCAGAGACCTACTTCAAATCAGGATAATAGGCAATCATGGCCCCTGAACCAGTTCCCAGATTTGAGCCAGTTTACAGACCTAAAGCCTCTTGAATGGCCTGACCCTAGAGTGACTGGTCACTAAAGCAGGATGTAGCATTCCATTTCCTCAGAGGAGCTCTGGTCTTTGCAGTCAGCAGAGACGTTGTGTCCTGGCTTCTAGGGCACACTCTTTGGCTACACCTTGGACCCCTCGCCTTCTGGGGTACATTTGCCAACCTTCCGTCACAGAGCCATCAGCTTCCTGATACGGACTTGCATGGAAGACTGCAGTGAGCTCCAGACCGTTGCATGAATCCTTCAGTCTCCCAAACGCAGATGCCCTCTGCACGCTTCCTCATCCAACTCTGTGGTGGACCATCGTAAGCCAATCTTGTTATTTCTTATACATTTTTGTACATTTTGTGCTATACCTGTTCCTCTAGTGACATCCTGACTGATACATGTGTTTTACAGATGTCAATACATAATCTGAGGGGCAGCGGAGATGGCTTAGTGGAATAAGCACTTTCCTGGCAAGTGCAGGGGTTTGAGTTCAATCCCCGGTTCTGCAAAATAAAAAAAAAAATTAAAAAAAAAAATAAAAAGATAAATAAATAATCTGAAATGAACAAGGATTCCAGCCCTATCAAGAATATTTCTTTTTAATGAAGAAATTTTTCTTTTTGAGATAGAGTCTCACAATGCAATTGAAGCTGGCCTTCAACTCACTTTGAAGTTAATGCCTGAGTTCTGGCATTATGTGGCACCATGCCTGACCTAATGAAACATTTATCTTTTGGTGGAACTGGGAATTGAACTCAGGACCTTGCACTTGTCAGGCAAGCACTTATTCTATTGAGCCATTTCCCTGGCTCCAGTGAAACATTTAAAAAAAAATTCTCTTTTATATTTTAGAACTTTGCATTTAAAGATATAGGTAATTTCAGCTCATACTCCCTATATTACTTTCTCTGAGAATCACTAAAGTTTGGGCTAGTGCCTTTTACTGGCTAGTGCAGGAAATTCTAAAAATCCAGTCCTTGGTAAACTAGATCTAGCTATCTTGGTATAGTAAACTAAAACATGATTCTTGGCTTTAACCCTCAAGGTTTCAGTAAGGTCTCTAGTTTAGATTTTTAAAAAGCTCTAAAGTGTTGCAGATGGAGAACTGGCTTTGTTAAGACGAAGGAAACCTAGTGTCTTTCTTAGGAGTGGAGAAACCGAGTCCAAAGGCAGCAGCCCATGCTGTGACTGTTGGATCTTCGTTGTTTACCAAGTATATTGGCAGGAAGCATTTCCTTTAACTTCATCAGAATCACATGATTTTCAAATGCTAATCTGTCTTACAGGGGTTATGTGAGATGAAATAAAAGTCTGTGCCTTAAGTCTTGTACCTAGTTAGTGGCAGAATCAGAATTAGTTCTTGGGTCTCTGGATTCTTATTATAGATCTTTCCAGTCTACCATAACAATGCAGGTTGTCAGTGAAAAGCTGGACCTTCTTGCCCCTGGGACCCAACAGCGGACCATAGCACCTAGCTGATTTTCTTTGTTTCCTTCCAAGAAAGATAGACATTTAGGACTTGGCACAATCAATTTACAATCAGTTTTCTCCATGGTCTTGGTCTTTCTTGGACGAACATTTGATTCTGCTCTTGCTGTTCCCTGTGCGTGTGTAGCAGGCGGCCTGGCAGAGATGGCAGGAGATATTTTCATGTGCCATCAAGGACATAGACGCATTGGCTGCTGGCCTCAGGCAGTGACACAGACTTGTCTCCCACCAGCAGAGCGATGATGCGCTGCTCCAAAATGTTCCAAGAGCAGCCTGGAATGTGACTGCAAGGTCCACGTGGCCCTGTGAAGGCTTCACACTGCACCAGCCAGAAAACAAACACAACAGTAATTCTTGGATTAGCATGAAAACACTTCCAAAGGGGGCTCAAAGACAGCCTTTTGTCTCCTTTATAAAAAGGGAGAGATGAGGTGTGACAAGTGGCCTACTGGCTGGCTTTCTATGCCAGGCAGAGGTCATCATGGAAGGGCACCACAGGCACAATCAGTTTATAAAGAAGAAACTGACTCAAAACCAAAGCACAAAGAACATTTCAGAGGAGGCACAGTGGAATATAAAGATGGCAATTGCAATTAAAACAGGAAAGATATAGTATGACTCACACATTTGAAAAGGATGCTGGCTTTTGCATTGAGACACGATCAACATACTGCAAATATAACAAGGAGTTTGAAGTCAGGAAACACCCGTGTTCCTGTCTTAGCTGACACATTCTGGAGTTCTGGGCTTTGCTTTTCGAATTCATAAGATGAAGCTAATAATACCTACTTTGCTTGGTTGCTATAATAATTAAATGAGACAAACATAAGACATCAAGAGGATTTCTGGGTTGGTGAAGATTCAGTCTGGGGACATAGGGGTCCTGGGCAGCATCCTCTTTTCTTGGTGACTAGGTGATAAACAGCAAATCACTTGGTCTGAGTAGCCCTCATATTTCTCAAACCTTTTTGGGTATATTTCTTGAACCAGAAATTATCAAATTAAATCTGAAGGAAACTCCCACTATATACAGAAGCTAGATGGGGTGTGGCCCTGTGGGAAGCAGGTCAGTGTGGGGAGTAGGTGTCTGGCCTTTTCCTTCCCTATCCCTGCTTCTCCTCCCATCTCTTGTTCTTGCTACAAGGGCAGCGATGAGTCTTCTGGTCCTGTTCTCTAGGATGTGGCTGCATTCACCCCTGATCCTTTCATGATTTTTTCCCCAGAATACAGGGGAAAAGGACTGTTTTTAAACCTCTGAATTTTCCAAAACTTCAGTAAACTAGTCAAACTTTCATATCTTTTCTTTTCTCCCTGTATTTTAGGGAATGATCTACAGGGTGTTCAGGGTCTCACTACTACATCAGATTAATAGTGATTATACTGTTTACAGCCTCCCAGGAGCTGGGATTGCAGGTGTGCGCACCATGGTCAGTCTCCATTGACTTCTCAGAGCACACTGGGGGCAGGGAAGGCACTGCAGGCACTAGGGATTGAAACCCCAGCCCCTGTGCCTGCTTGTAGGCGCTTTAATCCATCCACTTAGCTATTTGGCCAGCACTTAAACTTTATTATCTTAAATAAAGGTAGGGAACAGACCAATAAGTTTGATTTTGTGGCTTTCATTTTCATAGCACAGTCCCTCACATTATCCTCACGTTACATCACATCAGTGTGTGTGTGTGTGTGTGTGTGTGTGTGTGCACTTGTGCTGTCACAGATGTTGCCATATGGATCCTTCTATTATTATTATGTCTTTCAACTCCAAAGCATGTTTTTCTTTAGGATCTATCTCTTTGTTTATTATTTATGGATATTAGATAAACCTCCAAAGCCTCAAAGAGATAACTATCATATATTTGGAGTCATCCCAAAAAAAATGAGCAGAAGGACTTCTGTTCTATGTGCCATACAAAGTAAGTATGTCTTTATCCCATGCCACAAGCTCTGTCCCTAGCATGTTCTATTTGCATAATCCTGCATGGTCTCCTTAAGCCTGTGATTTACTTCTCTCCTCTATAAAATGGGGATAAATAATGCCTTCTAAAGATCAAATGGGAGAGTATATATTCTGTTTAAAAAAGTAAAAGATACTAATCAAATGTGAACTTTATAATTAAAAAAGAACAACTATTGTTGTTATTACTTGGGTTATTTTATTAAATACAGATATAAAGGAGACCTGTTTTCCTTTTTGTAAACATGAAAACCCTCACAAACTGATATCCAATAATAAATTGGGTCTAGGTTGTCCATACACTTGGGATTTCATGAAACTTTGCCTGGAGTAGTTTTTGTTTTGGTTTGGATTTTGAGAAAACCCAACAGCTTTGTTTGTACAAGCTCAGTGTTGTGTGGTTTCTTCAGGTTCTCTGAGATCTTTCTGCTTAATTCTTGGTTGAGGTAGGAAGACAATGAGGAAATAAGAAGGTAGAAAATTGGAGATATCTTCTGCAGTTGTCGCTGCTCTACGAGCCCTGGTGGAGAGTTCTGTGTCTGTCTAGGACTCTCCCACCTCTCACAGAGGTTGTAAGAAGAGAAAATGTGCTCAGTGACAACTCAAAGCAGAAGAAAGATGTATGGTTAGGATTTCCATTTCCAATCATGATTTCCATTTGTCTGTCTTGCTGGTACTCTTATTCTTCCAAATGGGGAGAAAAGCAATATGATAAATTGGCTTACTTTGAAGATATCGAACCTGAAAAGAGCTTCTCACAAGTCCTGAAGGACAATTCTTGGGCCTGGTGGTGACACCAGATCCATCCAAATCCCATGGTTGAGGATGTGGGCAGGGTAGGAATTTGTAATGCTAGTAGGAAGAGGAGTGATGCCAGGCTGCCTCAAAAACCAAACCAAACCAAATCAAACCAAACTAAGCCAAATCAAACCAGCAAATAATCTTTAATTTGGTTAAAGAAATAATTCTCTCCTTTATTTTGTTTTGTTTTATATATATATATATTTTTTAATTTTGTTTTTATTTCCTTGTTTCTTATAACGATTTGAATTGAATTTGCTTCTCTGTCATTGCTCTTGAGATGCAGTTCCACTGTCAGGGATGGATAATTGAACTGAGTCAGGACCGGAATCTAGCTTGCACAGATCACTGATAAATTGAATGACCTCAGGCAATGTCATTTTATTTCTCTGATTCTAGCTTTTCCCCTTTTTAAAATTTGCACAGATGTAAACCAAACAGCTTAATCACTTGATATATGTATATGCTGTATTATAATAACCACAATCAAAATAATCAACCTTTTCATCATTTCAAATAGGGGTGTGTGTGTGTGTGTGTGTGTGTGTGTGTGTGTGCGTGTAGATGAGAGAACACTTAGGAGTGATTGTTTGGGCAAATTTCAAGTGTACAGGAGAGTGTTTTTGTCTATAGTCACTGTTCTGTGCATTAGAATTTATCCCTATGACTTTCTCTTTTTGCAAAATGAGTGTGGATACAGAGATTTCTCAAGGTGCCTTCTATTTCTAAATACTGTAATTACTCTGTTTTGTATCTATTGAGATTGGTAGATGGTATACAGTCTAACTGCAATATGTACATTAGTACTCAGAATAACAAAGAGATGGAAAGCACTGCACAATGCTGGGTGACCATGGTGTGTCCTTCATCTGGCTCCTTTTCACTTCCATCGCGGGAGGGCAGGAGTGATGCATCTGTGCGCACTTCACAGATGAATATCTGGCACCAGATTCTTGCTCACTTTAAGCGATGTTCTGATCAGGCTAGCTGAGGCGAGCACAGATGATAACTGAGAGAGGAGTGCAGGTGAGAGCAGAGCTCTTCATTCTCGTAAGCATATTGTGAAATGAAGAAACATTCCATCTTCAAAATGAAGGTAATTGACTACTACTTCCCTTTTTGAATGGCTTCGAATGAAGCTTCAACCAGGGGCAAGAAGGGGGAAGAGTTGACCTCTGAGAGTCTTGTCTTAGCTCCTTCATTCTCCAAAATGTTGGCCCTGAAGGAAAAGTGTCACACATCTTCTTGTATGTCCTGTCACACACTGAGTAATGTTGCCCCTCTGCCCCCAGTGGAGCATTTTAATGATAACAGCTGTCTTCCAGGACAGATTGTGACTTGTCTTTTAAGGGAAGACGAAATCTATTAAGACAGTGGGGACAGAAAAGAAAGGCTGTTTTCCTGAGAAGAGTGATCCAAGGCAGAGCATGGTTGGCCCCTTTCTTACCCCACCCCTGCCTTTGTTGGAAGAGTGTACCCTTCAACTGCTCTGTTTTGTCTAGATTATTATGGTTGTTGGTGTATAAAATTGCTGCTTGGTGTGTATAATTTATAAGCTCTAAAAAATGATAAATTGTCTCAAGTAAGAAGAGTGATTTGTGTTAAAGTCCTCAGGGTACTTTTGTAAAGGAATTTAATTTCTTGGGGGAAATTGTCTATAACTTTCTGTGGAATTTTAGTTAACTCATTCCTCACTGGGATTTATTTCCTGTTGACTGTTTGAGTGTGTATGTGTGTATATTTTTAAATTTTTGATTATTGGTTGAGATAGGTCTTACCTGGGTAAATGAGATTATATACTGAAGTGTGATAACTCAGGAAGCTTAGGGAAATAGAGAACATAGTTAATTTTTTTTTTTTAATTTTGTTTCAAACAAATTGTTAAGGCTCTGTCTAGGTTGATTTATTTCATTTCATGTTATTCTGTTGTCCAGTGATTCTCAGTCAGGAACAACTTTGTCAGCCAGGGGACATTGGGCAATACTTGAAGCACCTCTGGCGTTGCAGTTGGCACTCAAGAACTAGGCACCAGCACAGCTGTATGTCCTCAGAGTGTAGCACAGCTTCCTGCCCCCAACAAGGAAAGTCAGGCCTAAAATGCCAGTCACATCAAAATTGACAAACCCTGCTGTGAAAAGCTGGCTCAGAACATGTAATTCAATGTTCTAGCACCCAGGACTCTCTCTAGAACCACTTGTTTTTTCTATGCTTGTATTCTCATGACCAAGAAATGGTAATTGAGGTATGGAAGACAAGAAAAAGCTGGAGTTGGGATAAATATGAATTTTTTTTTTCTGTATTTTAGGGAAGGGTTTATGGGGTGTTCAGGGTCTCGCTACTAGATCAGACTCATAGTGATTCTACTGTTTACAGCCTCCCAAGAGCTGGGATTGCAGTCTCACCTGCTTGCAGGAGCTTTAATCTGCTGAGCTACTTGGCCAGCCCTAGGGATAAATGAGAATTATTCTTATAGTATAGAGTTACTGTTTCTGTTTTTTGAAGAACTGCATGGCCATTACATGTTTTACTGTCTTTGTGGTAGGGTTTTCTTAATCCTTAGGTTCAATTTTTGATTGCTAGTATTTAGAAACCATAGGAAATGACTACTTCTCAGAGTTGTGTTCCAGATGTGCCTGGATTTGGGGTTTTGAATTCATCGCAATATCCTACTTCTTTAATTTACTGGGGATGAGAAGTTGCTGCCCACTAGGCCCAGCTCTTGGTTCTTTGGTCCTGGCCTACAACATTAGACCTCTTAGACAATTTAAGTTTTGGTAAACCAGGAAGAAAAACTGGTTAAAACAATAATTTTACTTGGCTAAAAGTGGTACAGTCAGCAACATTAATGGCTTTAAACGTAACCTAGAAAGTGACAGGTTGAGGTAAGTGTTAATCTGTCACCTTCAACCTTATGAACTAGGTTTGTGATCACACAACAAAATCAGAAATGAATCAGAAAACTCTATGCAGGAAATATGCTCTCAGTATATTGATTTTACCCTCAGGGGAAATGTTAAAAGGGGCTTGGGGGGCAAATAGAGAAATGAAAGAAGAGGAAGAAATTAGAGGCAAGGTTGGAAGTTGAAAGAGCACCCAGACTTTGGGAGACTGGTAAGGAAGATGGGAGGGAGGCTGGCATGGTGGAATCTGCCTGTAATTCTAGCACTGCAGAGGCTGAGGCAGGAGGATAGCTGCAAATTTGAAGATAGCCTGAGATGCATACTGGGTACAAGGTCAGCCTGGGTCCTGTCTCAGAACAGAACAGAACAGCACAGCACAGAACAGAACAGAACAGAACAGAACAGAACAGAACAGAACAGAACAGAACAGAACAGAACAGAACAGAACAGAACAGAGCAAAATTAAAATGAACAGGAGGGAAATTGAGAAGGAAGAAATAAAAACAAGAATAAAACAGAATAATAAAAAGCTAGAAACCATGTTCACACTCATATAAAAGCAAAAATAATCAAGAAAAAAACAAAACAACAAAAAGGAGAGAAAGAAAATACCAAAAAATACATCCACTTCAAAGTGTCTCTCTGCTGCCTCGGGTCTGGTAGACAACGTGAGTAGACAGAGTTCAGATCCAAGTAGATCAACCCCAGCAAGCCGGCCGCAGCTCCATGGTGGGGTAGTGGTAATTCCAGTGAGTCTGCGCCTTCATTTCCACTTCAGTGGAAGTGGCTGGGTTATGGCTGTGAGACTGGAATCAAGCTCATTCTTGCAGCCGTCCGAGTCTGCCAGTCTGAACTCAGCTCCCTGGCCCTGGGCCTGGGTGCCACAAGACTAGCGAGCCTGCATCAGCAGCTGTGCGTTCAGAGCTTGTGGCCAGCTCCAAGATGGCTCTCGTCCTGTCCCGGCAACCTCTGAACCCAGACATTGCTAGCTCCACGGCCTTGTTACCCTGGGCATTTTTCCAGGAAGGCTTCAGGGGCTGCGAGCAGTCACTGTGCACTCGCAGATGTGAGTGCCCCCCCCCCCCCAGTGAATCCAGACTGGGGTGGGGGAGAGGGGGGCACCGCCTGCGGGCTGCTTACTTCTTCATTGAAGTCTCTTTTTCTTCGCTTTCTCGTGAGTGTCAATTCTTGCTTTGGAATTTTTTTCTGGGTCCCAGAGACCCCCTTCCCTCCCTTTCCTCCACACATTACTGTATTCCAGTGTTTGGACACCAAATCTCAGAGAGACTCTTTTCTGCTTACTGCAGTCCCGTCTTCCCCGCAGTTTCAATTTTTTTTTAATTTAAATTTTTGTTTTATTGAAGTAACAAATATCAATGAGACAGTTTTAAGATACCTTGACAAGATGGATTTGATAAACTAATACATTGCAAACTGTTTTCATAATGTTTTGGTATCATATAAGGTGCATACATGATATTATACTTACAGACGTTATTATACCGTATGTCTCTTATTAAATAAAGAGAGCGTAGCTGTTTGCGTATCTTATTTTTTATACCTGGATTACATCAAAGATTCAATAATTGATACTTTCTACGTTGTTATTTTCCCAGTGGTTGTCTATAATACTAGAAGCCGACAAAATATCCTGTCCAACCACCATTAGTGCAAATCTTGCCTCTCATAGGATTATGTAGAAGCACAGCGTTATCTATCCCAACTGTACTGTCTATACACACACATCATGATTCTTCCTTTCTATTCCCCTTCTTTTGTCTACACCTGTCAAAGGTGGGCACTTCATTGTCATTCAACTAACTTAGGTGCTTGAACTCAACTACACAATCCAACACAGTCCAGCATTCCACAACAATAGTGAGTTATTCAAAGAAGTCGTCCACCATAGCCATTTACAGCTCAGCTTAATATTATGGCCCTGCGATGTATACTTCATTTTTATACTTTTCTGCTGGATGGTTAAGACCTAGATAGAGCAAGACTTATATACCAACACATGTACTTTATGTTTCTTATGTGGTCAGTGAAGTCCCCTCAGGATTTATCTTGTAGTCCTGTACCTTATTCTGTAGAATCTTTGTCTGTGTCATCCGTGTGGATGAATCACGGCCAATGCTTGACCAGTTTGCTCTCTGTGAGAGCTTGAGAGAAAGTTTTCTCTCCATATGACTCTCCCCAGGCACACTATAGAACTTCAATCTCTTTCCTCTGTGGCTCCATAATCTCCTTGTTCAGAAAATTTGGAGCTCAACTGAGTTTCATGATGTTGCAGTACAGGTTCTCCTATGTCCTGAGTCTTCGCTGACCTTGAAAGGCTAGGGCCAAAATGTTGGATAGCCTTGTGACTCTTCTATTCTCCAACTCTGATTTGTGAACTTAGGTTGCTAACCATCCAGAAGAAAAAATGATTAGTATCCTGCAACATATGCCATTCACTTTGCCTTATCTGACTCAATGGATTTTAGTTGTTGTTGTACGGTTCCTTTTGGATTTCTGCATTTCGCTTGTTATAGTAAGAAGACTATACGATATTTACACATGTGTGCCTGGTTTATTTCACTTATGAGTATATGTTCAAGTGGCATCCACTTCAGTACAAATGCTTCAAACTTATCATTCTTAACAGCTGAGTAATACTCCATTATATAGAAATACCATATCTTTTTCAACCATTCCTCATGTGATGGACATCTTGGTTGTTTCCAAGATTTTGCTATCACACATTGCACTACTATAAACATAGGTACACATATATCACTATGATACAATGTTTTCAGATCCTTTGGGAAAATTCCCAGTAGGGGGATAGCTGGCTTGAATGGGATTTCTAGTCCTACTGTTTTGAGGAGTCTCCACACTGACCTCCACAATGGTTGTACCAGTCTATATTCCCACCAGCAGTGGAGAAATGTTCCCTTTTCCCCACAACCTCTCCAACATTTGTTGTTGGTTGATTTCCTTATGATAGCCATTCTTTCTGGAGTGAGATGGTATCTCAGTGTTGTTTTTATTTGCATTTCATGAATAGCTAGCAATGTGGAGCATTTTCATATATTTATTCACTTTTTAAATTTTGTCCTCTGAGAAGTGTATTCATCTCAGATGCCCATTTCTGAATTGGATCTTTAAATTTGAGGGCCCTGTTATATCTTCGTTCTTTATATATTCTAGACAGTAGTCCTCTGTCTGATTGTTGATTAGTTAGGGTTTTTTCAAAATTTGTGGGTTGTCTTTTCACTCTGTTGACAATTTCTTTTGACATGCAGAAGCTCCTTAAGAAGAGTTGATCCGAGCTGTTGATTCTTTCAAGTGCTTCCCTTGCGAATATATGTTTGTTCATGAACTCATTACCTAACCCTATGTCTTCAAGAGTTCCTCCTACTTTCTCTTCCAGGAGACTGAGTGTTTCTCTTTTAATGTTTAGATCCTTAATCCATTTTGACTTTAACTTAGTGCATGGTGATAGAGCTGGGTCAAGTTTTAGTTTTCGGCATGTAGAAAGCCATGTTTTCCAGCACCATTCGTTAAAGAGGCTATCTTTCTTCCAGTAAGCTTGTGTAGCCCCTTCGTTGAAGATAAGATGGCTGAGTGTTTTCATAGATGCCTCTGCGTCTTCTAATCTATTCCACTGGTGCTCAGGTCTATTTTGTTAGCAATACCATGTTGATTTTATCACATTGGCTTTGTAGTATAAGTTCAAATCAGGAATTGTGATGCCTCCTGCCTTGTCTCTATTGGCCAAGATTGCCTTTGCTATTCTAGGTAGTTTGTGGTTCCAAATAAATTTTAGGATTGATTTCTCTATGTCTGGGAGGTATGTTGGTGGCAGTTTGATAGGGATTGCATTAAATCTGTACAGCAAATTTGGGAGTATGGCCATCTTCACGTTGGTACTTCCTATCCAGGAGCATGGAATATCTTTCCATTTTCTGAAGTCCTCTATAATCTCTTTTCTTAGGGTGTTGTAATTTTCTGTGAAAAGATCTTTGACTTCCTTGGTTAAGTGAATCCCAAGTTATTTCATTTTCCAAAGTGCTATTGTAAAAGGTATTGTTTCTATTGTTTCCCTTTCAGTGTGCTTGTTATCTGTGTAGAGGAATGCTATTGACTTTTGAGAATTGATTTTGTATCGCGCTACTGAATCTCCATATCAGTTCTAGCAGTTTCTTGGTAGAATTTTTGTGGTCTTCCAAGTAAAGTATCATGTCACTTGCAAATAGTGATAATTTAACTTCCTCTTTACCTATTCTTATTCCTTTTATTTCTACCTCTTTTCTAATGGCTGTTGCTAAGGATTCCAAGACTAGATTGAATAGGAAGGGTGATAGAGGACATCCTTGTCTTGTACCTGATTTAAGAGTAAAAGATTTCAGTTTTTCCCTATTTAGGATTATATGAGTTTTTGGGTTGTCATAGATGGCTTTTATCAAGTTAAGATAGAGTCCACCTATTCCAATTTTCTGTAGGATCTTGAACATGAATGAGTGTTGGACTTTGTCAAAGGCTTTCTCTGCATCAATTGAGATGATCATGTGGTTTTTAGATTTCGATCTATTAATATAGTGTATTACATTTATAGATTTTCAAATATTGAACCATCCTTGCATCCCTTGAATGAATCCTACTTGGTCATGGTGTATGATCTTCTTGATGATTTGCTGTATTCTATTTGCCAGGATTTTTTTGAGTATTTTTGCATCTATGTTCATGAGGGAGATTGGCCTGTAGTTCTCCTTTTTGGTTGTGTCTTTCCCTGGTTTTGGAATGAGTATTATACTTGCCTCCAGAAATGATTTTGGGAGGACTGCTTCCTTTTCAACTTTGTGGAAGAGTTTGTGGAGTGTGGGGATTATATCTTCTGTAAATTTCTTGTACAATTCAGCTGTGAATCCATCAGGCCCTAGACTTTTCTTTGTCGGTAGGCTTTTTATTACGTTTCGTATTTTGTTGGCTGTTATTGGCTTATTGAGAGTTGTAATACTTTCTTGATTCAGTTTTGGTAATTTGTACCTTTCGAGGAATCTGTCCATTTCTTCTGTGTGTTCTATTCTGTGAGCATAAAGACTCTCGAAGTAACTATTGATAATCTTCTGAATTTCAGCTGGGTCTGTGGTGATTTCACCCTTTTCATTCCTTATCGCTTGTACTTGAATTTTCTTTTGCCTCTTTTTAATGAGGTTGGCAAGAGGCTTATCAACTTTATTTGGTTTTTTAAAGAATCAACGTTTTGATTTGTGGATTCTTTGAACTGTTTTTCTCATTTCAATTGAGTTAATTTCTGCTCTAATCTTTATGATTTCTTCCCGTTTTTGTGCTCTGGGTTTTGTTTGCTTTTCTTTTTCTAGTTGTTGGAGGTGCAACATTAAGGTGCGAATTTGTTCCCTTTCTGTTTTCCTAATGTGTGAGTTCATAGCTATAATTTTCCCTCTAAGAACTGTTTTCACCACATCCCATAAATTCCGGTAAGTTGTACTTGAATTTTCATTGAATTGTAGATATTGTTGATTTTCTTGTTGACTTTCTTCTGCAACCCATTGATTGCTGAGTAGGGTGTTGTTTAGTTTCCATGAATTTAGCGGGTTTTTCTGCTTTCTTTTGTCATTTATTTCCAATTTCATTGCATTGTGGTCAGATAGTATGCATGGGATAATTTCTATTTTCTTGCATATACTTATGCATGACCTCTGGACTAGTATGTGGTCTGTTTTGGAAAATGACCTGTGTGCAGGTGAAAAAATGTGTATTCAGCTGTGGTTGGGTGGAACACTCTGTATATGTCCACCAGGTCCATTTGTTCCGAGCTCTGGTTCAGTTCTGCTACTTCCTTGCTAATTTTTTATCTGATTGACCTATCTTTTTGAGATAAGGGTGTGTTAAGATTTCCTGTTAAGATTGTGTTCTTAGACATTAAGTTTTTCATGCCCCTTAAGATTTGTCTTACATAGTTGGGTGCTCCTGTGTTTGGTGCATAGATATTTATAAGTGTTACTTCTTGCTCTTGAATATTTCCCCTGACCTTCTTTGTGTTGTTTGATCATTCTTGGTTTAAGTTGAGACTGTCTGAGAACAGAATTGCTACTCCTGCTTTTTTCTGAGGTGCTGGGGCATGTAGTATTGTTTTCCATCCTTTGACTTTGAGCCTATGAATGTCCTTTTGTGTTAAGTGTGTTTCTTGTATACAGCATATTGTTGGATTTTGTTTCCTAATGCACTGTGCCAGTCTATTTCTCTTAATTGGAAAATTGAGTCCATTTACATTGATGGTTATAATTGAAATGTGCTGACTTATGTTTGTCATGATATTTACCTGGTGTTGTTTATTCCTTTGTAACCTGTGTTTAATTGTCTGTCCTCTTTATTGGGTTCCTTCCATTCTCATTCATGGAGTTCTGGTCATTGTGGTCTCTCTCTAGAACATCTTTCAGCAGCCTGTGAAGAGATGGCTGTGTCATCACGAAATTCTTTAGTTGTTCTTTGTTGTGGAAGTATTTCACTTCTCCATCAAACTTGAGAGAGAGTTTTGCAGGGTATAATAGTCTGGGCTGGAATTTATTTTTGTGTAGGACTTGAAGAACTCTGCTCCATGCTGTCCTTGCCTTCATTGTTTGTGTAGAGAAGTCGGCTGTAATTCTGATGGGCTTTCCTTTGAATGTGAGCTCTTTCTTCTCTCTCTCAGCTTTCAGTGTATTATTTTTGTGTTGGATTTCTGGGATCTTAACTATTATATGTCTGGGTGTGCTTCTACTTGGGTTGAGGTTATTTGGTGTTCTGTATGCTTCGGTGAACTGAATGTTGGATTGTTTCCTCATATTTGGGAATTTTTCTGCGATTATTTCTCCCCAAATTCTTTTTATCTCATTTGTATTGACTCCTTCATTCTTGTTGATACCAATTATTCTCACATTGTTCATCCTGGCATCATCCTGTAGGTGATGGATTATTTTTTCATGCATTCTCGTTGTTTGTAAGAGATCCTTTCTCACCTTTTCACTTGCTGCTCTGGCGTCTTCAAGATCTGAAACTCTGTCTTTGCTTTCACTCAAAAGGTTTTGTAGATATGATTGATATTTTTAGATCTTCTATATCTCTTTGACTGTGTTTCATGTGTTGTATTTCTTTTCTGTATTGCTCATTCAACAATCCATCATATTTCTGATCTCCTCAATTTTTTTATCCATGTCTTCTTTAGAGGTAGTTATTAATTCTTTTTCTGCTGTGTTTCTTCCAAGTTGGGTTTCCTCTGAAAATTTCTGGACTTGTTTCTGTATTTCAGATGGTATGATTTCAAAAAATTGTTTTTTGATTTTAGAACTTATTTCTGCTTTGAGTTCCTCATGATCTTTCTGCTGTTGTTTCTTTGCTTCTGATGCTGTTAATTCATATATATCAGCTGGAATAGTGCTCTCTGCACTTGTTCTGGGTGAGCATAGTTTTTCCACTCAATGTTTCTGGAATTCATTCTTTTTTTCAGATACTATGTATTCAGAT
Organism: Ctenomys sociabilis; assembly: GCA_004027165.1. NCBI lineage: Eukaryota > Metazoa > Chordata > Mammalia > Rodentia > Ctenomyidae > Ctenomys > Ctenomys sociabilis. Next base: position 113,046 of record PVKA01003212.1, read on the forward strand.
ATTTCTTTTTTAATTTGGGGAATTACTTCTCGTTTTATTTCCTCTATACCTTTCTGCTGTTGTTCCTTTGCTGCTGTATCTGTTAATTCATTTATTGCAGCTGAGCTAGTGTCCTCTGCCCTTCCTGATGGACTCAAGGTCTGGGATTGCACTTTTCCCCTTCTCTTTGTCATTTTGTATAGCACTGACCTTTGACCTTTGGTG